>BEHA01001153.1:109786-146519 GCA_002897215.1 Eschscholzia californica subsp. californica | reverse complement strand
AAGCTCATAGGCAAGTTGGGCGTCATCTCCATTGCCGCTCCCACTTGAGGGGGAGTATTAGGATCCACAGGAGGATCCACCCGACCCTACTCGGCCTCACTAGGCCTCATTCGGTTATGAGAAGATTTTAGTTTGAATTGGTCAAACGTAAATAGTCTGATTAATAGCTTTTAGTTTAGATTTTCTAATTTGAATTTGATTCACCTGTAATCTATATATATTGTACTTATCATATACTAATAAGATCAAGTGAATAGAAATATTTTCACATCTATCTCTCTCTCTCACTCTCGGCTTCTCCTCCATCTCTCTTTCATATTTTCGGTTTCACCATTAATATTAAGAGGGTGATCCCTCTTCACAAAAAATCAACATACTGGAAAAGATGGGTCAGCTATTGGTCCATGACCCGAACTCGAAAATATTCAGAATTAATTATTGAGGCCAAATCACTTGATATATTTCTATGACCCACTTACAAAAATGTGACGAAAATGTATTTATATTCTTACTTGAACAGGAGTTTGGTTGAGTCCTCCAGATTGAGAACTTGCCGACGACAAAAATGGGCTACCTTTCTCACCTTTCTCACCTCGCCTAGCTTCACCGTCACTTGTGAAGTTCATCAGGTTTATTTGGGTGGAGTAAGTCATCAAGCTTTCATCATGAGAATTTCGAATTGAAGAAACTTCCCTGCTTATAATTATAAAGAGAAAAACATTATTGAGATAATGAGGTAAGAAATGTAGTAGAACTAGCTAACTATATAATATAAACCCATAACAGATACAAACTTGTTTAATCATCTATTTCTAACTGGCCATAGGGAGTGCCCCAAAAAGGTTATCAGTTTCCATGAGGATGAGAAAATATATATGTAGCTAATAAAACTTCATTTGAGCTTTATCCTAAAAAACAATTAGGTGGCAAGTGGTGTTTTTTTTTCCATTATCTGGATCTGACTCGTATGAGTGTGGCGAGTCCGACTTTGATGTGTCTGAAGGAGCGCAAAAAAGAGGTTCCTTTATCTCTCCGCAAATATAAAGGAGGGGGTGGAGTATCCAACTCCAAGTTTTACTGGTCCATTTGTGCAAAAGAAGGTACCCAGCTGATGTGGCAGTTGTGATTTGAAAGTTTGACTAAATCTAAGCCGTTGAGAGATGAATATCACAACCGCCACATCAGCTGGGTAATTTCTTTTGTTAAGATCTTTTGTGATTGTAGCACTTCCGTTGTACAGAATGTCGACAAGGTAATAAAGATGACGATGGTGTTTAAATGATCGGAATTCAATTGGTGGAGGTCCGCTGAATTTGAACTGGATTTGAAAAAAGATGAAAGAAAGTAGAGGCGAAAGTAAGAGCACGATTAAACTTTTGATGTATGGGCAAAACTGGAAGATAAAAATTCCAAGCGGTCAAATGACAAAACCGTTAGTTTAGGGGGGCAAAAACAAATTTTACATACTATGGGCCAAAATAGATATACGCAAACAAGCGGTCAAATGACAAAACCGTTAGTTTAGGGGTCAAAAACAAATTTTACATACTATGGGCCAAAATAGATATACGCAAACAAAAGATGTAAAGTTAAGTGCATAGATAATTTCTGATCATGATTTGTAGATAAAGTTGAGATCCATCTCACCTGTGAGCAGTAGGGTGGTGCTGGGAGGCCAAGCCTGCATCCAAGTTGTCTAGAGTAAAAGCATATGGCCTCTTCATGCCTTGATTTTTTACTCCCTGAAAAAAATTACCATTAGAACAAATTCATCTTCCCTTCTTTAAATTACCATTAAAGGGACAAAACCCTCGGAATGAGATATATATATATAGTGAAGGAGTCTTTTCCTGAAGTAAATCAGAATTTATAAAAAGTATAAAGAAAAAGAAGCTGGTCACAAAGTAGAGGTTGAAAAAGAATTAGCCATTGAAAAGTGAATTGATGCACTGAGATTTTAAGAAGATATTACAGAAAATTATATTACTTAGAAACTACGAAATTTACTAGTTTATTAACTTAAGGCCGTAGAAAATATTATATTTAGTAGTTTTATATTTTAAATAAATTTTCTAGGTTTTTAATTTAAGTATGATGTTATTTAAAAGTTGTTTAGGTTTAGGAAACCTACAGTTCTACATAAAGAGGGTTCTCTATAAGTTAGGAGCGATTAAGTATTTCAATCGATCCAGTTATCCAATAGTTCTTATTTAAAACTTCTAAATGAACAAAATAATTGAATCTAAAACAAAATAAGTATTTCAAAATAATTGAATCTAAAACAAATGAACAAAATAATTGAATCTAGGACCTCTGTTTGTTTAGTATGACTTCGAAAGTCCTGAAAGAAATTAATCAGAAAATGTGTAACTTGTTATGGCACGACAAGGAAAACACGAAGAGAATTCATTGGGTAGCTTGGGACCTGATTTGTAGAGAGTTTCAGGAAGGGGGACTAGGTATTAAGAACATCCGGATAATGAATGAGTAACTATTGTCAAAATGGCTGTGGAGGTTCTCTCAAGAACAAACAGGGTGATGGGCCACAATTATTAAGAAAAAGTATGGAGAGACAGGGGGAGTTGCTCGCAAAATGAAATCGACGACGTTCGGATGCGGAATCTGGAGAGGGATAAAGAAAATGGATAACAAACTTAGCATGTTGACTAAATGGAAAGTAGGAGAGGGAAACCAAGTCAGTTTTTGGGAAGATATATGGTGCTCGACAATCCCTCTAAAAAATAGGTTTGCAGTCATATACCACATCTCCAACACTAAAGCGGAATCGGTGGCCAAACACTTTAACCACGATAGGGAGGTCTGGTCGGTAACTACTAAAAGAAGCCTCAACGAGTGGGAAATCCCAATTTATGTGATGTTGCTAGAACTCTTAAGTCATCATTAATCCGTACCAGGAAAGGCGGATAAGAGAGTTTGGGTGGACGACGGGGAAGACGACCTATCGGTTAGGAACTGCTATTCGCGTATGACCTCTACCAATGGCCAAGTTTCAAAGTCTTTCAACTTTGATACCCTATGGTCATCCTCCATACCTCCCAAAGTCAGTTTCGTGGTCTGGGCGGCGGTACTAGGAAAACTTCCAACGGTAGACAACTTAAAGAAAAAAGGGTGGGCAATTCCGAATCGGTGTATCAGATTCAAGTTGGAGGAAGAATCTATCTCTCACCTGTTCATCCACTGCCCTGAGGCAGTAAAATTGTGGAATTACTTCATCAACTCAGTGGGGATGGTGTGGAGTCTTCCTAAGGACTTGCCTAACACAATCTCTCAATGGGAGAAAGCACCAATTGCAAAGCACAAGAAAAAACTATGGAGATTAGTTCCATTAACCATAACCTGGTGCATATGGAAAGCAAGAAACGAAGAGGTGTTTTCGGAAACTATGAAAAACCGATTAGTGGGTGGGGAGGAAATCTTAAGCACCCTATCCATTGGAGTAGGAATATGGGTTGGGCGAAAGGGTATTCATTCCTAGATTTCATCTCTTCCTGGGGCAGCATCGTAAATATGTAACCAATCTTAATCTCGCTCACCACGAGCATGTGTTTTTTGTCTTATCAAATGTTTCAAAAACAAAAAAACAAAGAAATTTTGAAATCACTATCTCTCTCCAACCTTACTGCAATGGTGGAGATATTTCTTCTACTTCTTTAATTTTCTTCATCTACTTCAACAGTGGAGATTTCTATTGAAAATTGAAACACTGTGTCCCTCTAATCTTTAATGTTCTGAGTTTTTTTTTTGGTTATGTATATGTCCAGACATGCATGTTTACTTGAATATTTGCATGCTTGTAATATGTAAGCATGTAAAGGTCTAAATATGCAAGTATTAACAACCTAACAGGTTGATGAAAGTTCCATCATGGAATGGAGGGAAACAAATGCGGCTGTTGCTGCCTTTGTGTGAGGCGCCAGGCGAGCAAAGGCGAGGAGACACTCGCTTGACGCCCCAAACAACATAGAGTAGAGACAAACTCATAAAACTCTATGTTCATTAGTTGTATGACAACAATTGGGTAGATGTGGGTATAAATGATAACTTATCTAATCAAACATAGGCATATTTAATCAAATAGTAATAGCTTTCATAAGGGGTGGGGTGTAAGATTGTATTTGTTTTTTGTATTGTTTTTGCAATGGATCTTAGTGACTTTTTGCCGCCTTCATTTTTATCTCTAGTAAAATTAGATTTTAAGCTCAATAGGTTACTTATCAAACTCATAATTAATTTTTAGGTAAAACATATTTCAGTGGAAATAAAGGTTTGTTTTTAAGTTACTCATTGAAAGAGATAAAAACATGGGAAACACCTAAACTTAGGTGCAAATCGTATTCAATTTCAGATTATAAAATAAGTGAACAAAATTTAAGATTTGAATTTTTTACCATTGTAGAACTTGATATTTGGTGTTCTCCAGTTCCGTTCGTTTCCACTAATTGAGGGGAAATATAATTTTGGATCGGATTTGGGCTTGAGATCGAAGATCCACCAACAAATCCACCATTATGAGTGGGGTTGATTCCACTAGAGTCAGAAATAGCAGGCGAATCCGTTGTTTCCTGATGATTTGGCATAACTGTTGCTGCTTTGTTCTGTTCGATCAGGTCTTTTACCAGAATTGTTTTTAATTTACCGACACTAAGGCTTCTTTTTCGAACTTTCGTCTTATTCTTGTTCAACTTCGTCGTTTTCTTTTCTTCATTCGCCATTCTTGTATCTAAATTAAGAGAAAAATAAAAATCAAAATCAAATACTGCTACTTAAGACTATAAAAATGTTCAATAAAATCAAGAATGTGAATTTGAAATAAATGAAATGCATAAAGGAGCACCAGAGAGTGAGTAAGACAAATTAGGGTTATGGCCTCAAACTAGCCTCAAACAAATAAAATGTAGGAAGATGACCTGCATATATGTACAATATGCCGCAGTTTGGGGAATAAATTTTTTTTTCGAGACATAACTTTTTCTCTATAAAATTGTCAAATTGACTTTTTTTTCCCTTATTTGTTAAGACCTTTTTACTAGATCTTTAAATCAAAAGTTTGAATGTCTCAGAACTTTTAAGTGTTCTGGCACATAATGTTCAAAACTAAATCTTTTTACTAGATCTCTTTTGTTCTGAACTTCCAAAGATCTTAGAACTTTTAAATGTTCTGGCATATAAATGTTCAAAACTTTTAAAGGTCCGAGACTTTAAAGTCGTTTATGATTAAGTATATATTTTTTTAATTAAAACTTTGAAAATCCATAACTGTTTGTTAGAACAAAACTTATACTCCCTCCGTCCCAAATTAAGAGTTCCATATGGTAATCCAACTTATTTTGATAGTTTTTCTTCTTCCGAGTTTACCTTTGTTTTTTTGATAACTTTTGTTAGAGTAATTCAAGGATTATTAATCAAATTTGGCCATTAGTCATTTAAAGTATTAATCTAAAAGAAAGAATTTGTTGATTGAAAAAATCAATTTTTGTATTGGAAAGTGTCAAATGCCTTATTTAGCTTAATTAATGCACCATATATGGAAATATTAAAGAAAGGGTATTCATGGAAAAGTAAGGGATTTTATATGATATATTAGGAATGAGACTCTTAATTTGGGACATCCCAAAAAGGAATAGTGGACTCTTAATTGGGACAGAGAAAGTATTATTTTAAATCTAAGCCGTCCAAACTAATGGTTAAGATCACAACGAACGTTATATTATTTTAAGAGCTAAACTTTAAATATTAGTTGTTTAGTTTTCTTCTTCATCTTCGCCAAACACCACCATTCTCTTTCACTCACTCACTCTTCCTTTCTTTTCTCTCTGTCTCTCTCTTTATCTCTATCTTATGTAAAGACGAAACTATAGAAAAAATAAAAATTTAAACATGTTTTCATTTCTACGTACAAGGTATTACGTATTTTAGAATGAAAGATCAGGACGTTCCTACATTATTGACGTATTATTTTCCAATAAATAAAAATTTGGGAAGGCTTTTATTTCTATTTGCAGTGTATTATTTTATAATTTAAGAAGAAAAAAAATGATAGGCTTCCCAAGATAAACACTAAACATATAGACTTCTTTGACTCGCGTAAAAAGAATTAAGAGTAATTTTTTTGTAAGAAATGGATGGTATGAGGACATGCAAATCTGATTAGGAGTTTAAGTGGAAACAAAAGAAAGATTTGAGATAAGGAGAAATCAACAACACTAGAGATATAAGAAGACAAAAACAATTTATGTGATAGTAAAACTTGTGTGTGTGTGTGTGTGTGTGTGTGAGAGAGAGAGAGAGAGAGAGAGAGAGAGAGAGAGAAACTGTGGATGTAGAGAGTATGTAACTTGTTAATTGTTAGGAAGAAAGAAATGGCCCTTGTGGTGGGGACCAAGTGCTGGTACACATCCCGCACTCCCTACCACACGGACTTATTGACAAAATTTTTATGTACACCCAAAGTAAGAATTTCGAATTTGACTAATTTATGAGTAAATTTGTCTCGAAAAGTTCCTAGGTCAAATCTTTGGTTAAAATTTCTTAATTTTTCATAACCAATGAATAACGGGGTCTTTCAAAGGTTTTAAAAAATCTAAACCAGTAACACTAAACTTTGAAGTTTTTTAAAAAAGATCTGAACCAATAGCATGAAACTTTAAAGTTCTTAAATAATGGTCTGAACCAATACACAGAACTTCAAAGTTCTTTAAAAAAGGTTGAAACCAACAACTCTAAATTTCAAAGATCTTAAGAACTTCGAAGATCTAATAAAGTTCTGAAAGAATAAATTTAGAAAGAACTTTTATAAACGTAAACAAAAGCTTTTTATGAATCTAAACCCTAAACTCCTTCCAAGTGTTTCTTCTTTTCTTCATCTTCTTCTCCTAAGCTTTGTTTTTTCTAATTAATACCCTAAAAACGTGGAAAACAAACCTAATATGTTTAGAATTGATCAAAAATATGTTCCAGGGCTCCAAAATTAACTGATTTCTAGGGTTTATAATGTGTTTAATTACCTCTCTTGGGTAGGATTAATAGATGAGAAACTTGCTTTGGACGTCCCATGAAAGATGCATTAAGAGCTTCAAGAGATTTTGTTTGATAAGTTCTGGAGTGTAGAATAATTTTTTTCTTATTTATCTTTCTAACTTTGTTTATGATTTTAGAGAAGTAAGGGTAGTAAGGGTTGAAGATTTGGAAAGATAAGTAAGAAAGGTGATGGATAAGGAAGAACATAAAGTTTGGCTAGAAGTTACGCAGATGAGATGGATGAGTTTTTCTCCTGAGAAGAAGAAAGAAGGGGAACAAACTTAAATAAAAATAAATTTTTTTTTTTAATTAATGTTAGTTTTGTAAATTGTAAAATTTTCCTGTATCCCCGATAAGAAATATGGCCTAGAGATCTTACAAAGAAACATGGATTCCCTAGAGAATTTATTCTCCGGATATTTTTCTTTATTCACCAAAGCCGCCGCCTAGACAATATTGTTTTTGATAAGCGTTAATTTCAATTTGACCTCCAATTTGTGAACAATTTAAAATTTTGGCCTCCATATTTGTCACACTTTCTAATTGGTCCCCCAAAGTCGTGACTTTGTTGGTCAAAACTGATAGTCAATATATATATTTTTTTCTTTTTGCCCTTCATTTTAAAAGTTTTCCACTCTATCATCTATCTAATATTTCGTTGAAAAAAACGTCGGTAGACGGTTAATCATAATAGGATACGTTACATAAGACGGATCGGAAATAGGAGATCCGGCGGTCAAGATAAGTTGCAGAAATAATGTACGTAATAGTAATAACTCGATGAGTTTGAATCCTAGAACCCTCTCCTATTTATAGATGACTTAGGGTTTAGGGTTTCCTAGTTCCTGATTACTAAACTAGAAAATAATACAAAATCTATCTAATATTACCATTAGTAGTTACAAGAGATATTCTGAATATAAGAAACTAAATCTTCAATATTTTCGATATATCTTCGTGATCGTCGGATCTCTTCTTCTCGATCCGTCACGTACATACACGTGTTACACACGTATATTATTTCTGCAACTTATCTTGACCGCCGGATCTCCTATTTTTGATCCGTCTTATGTAACGTATCCTATTAAATCAGTCCTTTACTGCCGACTTTTAACTTGAAAAAAAAGTAAGTCTCCTGCTTTTTCTTTTTCCTCTCTCTTTCCTCCTCCCACTAGCAGCAGTACCACCATCTCCTTCACCATCTTCATCTCTCTCTGCCCCTCTCTGGAGACAGAAAACCCCATGGTTTTATGAATTTCAGGATCTGTAATCCCATAGGGTTTCTGATTTGGACGGAGAGAGGGGTAAAATTAATAGAGAAGGGGAGAAAGGAAGATAAAGAAAGAATAGAATTCTAAAACTTTCCTTAGTTTTAAAGTTGAAGGTCGTTAGCGGAAGGTTGACCAACGATCCATTGATGATTTCTTCTGCGAGAGAGTAGATAGATGATGGAGAGGAATTCATTTTGAAATGAAGGACAAAAAAGAAAAAAAAGAAAGAATATGACCCTCTAAATTTGACTAATGAAACTATGGTTGTGCGGGCTGAATTAAAATGTTGGACAAATATGAAATCAAAAATTTAGTTGGTCACATATTATTGGTCAAATTATTATTAACCCTTTTAACAATGGAATATGGTTAATCCCAATTTAATTATAAGCTTCATATAAATAAGGTGTAAGTTCCTAGCTATCTAACAGTAAACATCAATATTTATTAAAACCATGAACTAATTATATGCTGCCAACACCTGATAGCTCAGTTGATAAGACTTGTATTCTAAAATATTCAAGGTCCATGGTTTATTGAACTTGGATGATTAAAGGTTAAATAAAGTAGTATGATGGTCTTTAGGCCTCTAGTTTAGAATGTTCTTTGTCATGACTGTCTAGTCGACCTTACAAAAAACTTATTAATTACCTCTTCCACTTTGCGTCCAAAATGTCAGAATCATTTTCTAATGATTAAGAATTAATTACCATAAGAATTTCTTAATCTTACATGTCAAACAATAATAAGTCACTTTATTGATGTCTGGTGTTTGTTTATAACAGTTAAAAGGGCAAACTCTGTTTGTCGGATCTATTTTTTTTTCTGCCGAACATTGTCTGATCTAGTTATTTTTACCAAATTAATCTTACGAATATAAATAAATACAGAAAACGAAAACTTGTTCACAAGAGTGGAAGGTCGATCTCTTTGCAAACTATTTCTATTCAATGATTATTTTTATGAATAGTTTTTTTCTGGAAATAAGAGGGGAAGGAGACTTATTTTCTTAAGTTAATACTGAATAACTTTGAAATTTGTCCGTGTTAACTACTTCTAATGGTCATTCAATTAATGTTGTGTTTTAGCTATTTGAGTCAAAATAATATTAAAAATAGGTAACAAAAAATAACAAATATTTCGTAATTAGTTATTCTGGTTAAAATATTTGTAAAGACTAAACTACACTTTTGAGTAATTTTTCACTTTGAAGTTTAATATATAAAGTTTTCTCTTTTGATGTCGGATTACGATAAAATTTATAAATTTAGAAAGAATACTTGATGGTGTTTCAACAAGATCCACTTTCAATACATGTGTTCCGAGAGAGAAACTAGCCAACCGACTTTTTATCTAAAGTGAGAGCGCAGGGAGTATAAGAATTTCTGCCGAGAAATATATCAGAGAACATAGCTACTGGATGGGAACATAGCTACTGGATGAGGATCAGAGGTGCAGTATCAAAATTCGATACTCCTAAATAGATACTGCTTTATTTTTTGAATAGTCAAGGTGTTTTTCGATTCTTTGTTAGTTCAGTTGTTTAGTTTGCTAGTAGTTTGATTTTTTTTTCTTTGAATCATGTGTAAAAGGGTCGGCCCTTCAACCTGTTGACAAATTCAAATAAAAAAAACTTTCAATACCTTTTTCCTACAAAAACATTTTAGAAAAAATGACGTTTTGATTCCTTTTTTGCTTTTTCAGACTGTGTTTACTTTAGCAAACTAAACAACAAATTTTGTAAACTAGGTTTGCAAACATTGCAAACTCTATTATCCTTACAAATTTAGTTTGCGGATGCAAAATGGGCTTGCCAATCTCACATATTCAGTTTGCAGACGCAATATGGATTTGCGAATCTTGCAGATTGGGTTTACAAATCTTGCAAACTTGATATGCAAATTTTGCATGATGAATTTCCAAAAGCTCGGAAACTGAGTTCGCAAAATTTGCAAATGCGAGCAGATCCAAAACTGAAACAAAAAAGTGCAGCGAAGAAATCAAAACCTTAAATATTCTCAAATAAGAACATCAAAATCCTAGTTTTTATGGTCACTATCACAACGAAGAACAACAAAAATCTAAGTAGTTCTGCAAACTTTCTCTAGAAAAATTAGTAACCATGACATACACAACTCTCCAAAGCAGAAGTGAGAACTAAATTTTTTGTTTGTCTTCCTCTGTTTTCGTTTGTTAGAGTGATGATTTAGTTGATTTATTTCACCAAGGTAAGAGACTTTTCATCTCCCAAGGATTTCGACAGGCCCCAAACATTTCAGGGGTAGTGATAGGCGACGGGCTTATGCAATCTTTTGCCTTCCCCGGCCTAATCGAGCTTTAGCCCTAGTATATAGTGGAGATTATTGCTTGGCCGAGTCCGACCCACTGAAACATAGCCCGAGAGCTCCGACATGAACCAACCAACACTCGTAGACTGATCCATGACGGGGACGAGTCAAGTGAAACTTGCCAAGGTCTCAAAATACACTTGGACAGACAGCAATTTAGAAGGCGAGGTGATCAGCCCATGCAATGGGGAGCTCAATTTCACATAATAATTTCCAAACCAACGTCATAATCAAACTTAGTTCAGAATAGGTCTAATCCATAAGTCATTAAGCAGTCTCAGTAAACTTCAAGTCCAACAAATTAAAACGGAAATCTAGTCATAATCAAAATAAACTCTCAGTGCAGAAAGAAACTCATACTCCCATTGTCTACTCTTATTCTTCTTCTCCATCAGACTCAGGGTCAGGGATTAGGTTGAGATCAAAACCTTTATCAGCTTTCTTAGCTCGATCGTCTGACGTTGCTGCAGAATTCGCAACCTGATTTGCTTCACCCTGAGGAACAAACTGAGACAACAATTGTTGTTGCTGAACTGGCCCACCTTGGTGAACCAATGCCTCTGTAACTCTTCTTCCCTGCATATTCAAGTTAGGTCATAAGAAACAGTATAGTACTCGGACCTGCCAACTTGAATGTCATACCAACTGAGTTACTAGACTGTCAAAATTAGACATAAAAATCAACATACTGCAAAAGATGGGTCAGCTATTGGTCCATTACCCGAACTCGAAAATATTCAGAATTAATTATTGAGGCCAAATCACTTGATATATTTATATGACCCACTTACAAAAATGTGAAAAAAATGTATTTATATTTCTTACTTGAACAGGAGTTTGATTGAGTCCTCCAGATTGAGAACTGTCCGATGACAAATGAGGTCTACCTTGGCCACCCTTCTCACTTCGCCTACCTCGCCTAGCTTCACCGTCACTTGTGAAGTTCATCAAGTTTATTTGGGTGGAGTAAGTCATCAAGCTTTCATCACGAGCATTTCGAATTGAAGAAACTTTTCTGCTTATAAAGAGAAAACCATTATTGAGATAATGAGGTACAAAATGTTGTAGAACTAGCTAACTATATAATATAAACCCATAACAGTTACAAACTTGTTTAATCATCTATTTCTAACCGGCCATTAGGGAGTGCCCCAAAAGGTTATCAGTTTCCATGAGGATGGGAAATTATGTAGTTAATAAAACTTCATTTGAGCTTTATCCTAAAAAAATTAGGTGCCTAAGGTGGTGTTTTTTTTTTCCATTATCTGGATCTGACCGTTTGAGTGTCGCGAGTCTAACTTTGATGTGTCTGAAGGAGGGCAAAAGGAGGTTCCTTTGTTATGGGTTAATAGTGGCAATCTTGATGAAATGATGGTTGTGATGTTGTTTGTGTAAAATGTCGACATGGTAGTAAAGATGAGGATGGTGGTTAAACGATCAAAATTCAGTTGGTGGAGGTGCGCCGAATTTGAAAAAACAAAAAAAAAAAAAGAAAGTAACGGAGTGAAAGAAAGTAGAGGCAAAAAGTAAGAGCACGAATTAAACTTTCGATGTATGGGCAAAAACTGGAAGATAAAAATTCCAAGCGGTCAAATGACAAAACCGTTAGTTTAGGGGGCAAAAACAAATTTTACATACTATGGGCCAAAACAGATATGCGCAAAAAAAGTTAAGTGCATAGGTAATTTCTAATCATGATTTGTAGATAAAGTTGAGATCCATCTCACCTGTGAGCAGTAGGGTGGTGCTGGGAGGCCAAGCCTCCATCCAAGTTGTCTAGAGTAAAAGCATATGCCCTGTTCATGCCTTGAATTTGTACTCCCTGAAAAAAATTACCATTAGAACAAATTCATCTTCACTTCTTTAATTACCATTAAAGGGACAACACCCTTGAAAAGAGAAGGGGTTCTTTATATATAGTGAAGGAGTCTTTCCCTAAAGTTATGAAAAGTTAAAAAAAAAAAAAAGTTGGTCAAAAAGTAGGGGTTGAAAAAGAATTAGCCATTAAAAAGTGAAATGATGCAGTGAGATTTTAAGAAGATATTACAAAAAATTATATTACTTTGGAAACTACAAAATTACTAGTTTATTAAACTTAAGGTCCTAGAAAATATTATATTTAGTAGTTTTATGTTTTAAATATATTTTCTAGGTTTTTGATTGAAGTATGATGTTATTTAAAAGTTGTTTAGGTTTAGGAAATCGTGGAGATTTCTATTGAAAATTTGAAACACTTTGTTTCTCTAATCTTCAATGTTCCAATGCTAGTTTAGTTAAGTTTATGTTAGATATGCATGTTTACTTGAATATTTGATAGATTGTAATATGTAAGCATGTAAATGTTTAAATAATATGCAAGTATTAACAAGCTAACAGGTTGATGGAAATCCCATTATGAAACCATGGAGGAAAGAAATGCAGCTGCTGATGCCTTCGTGTGAGGCGCCTAGGCTAGCAAAGGCGAGCAACTCGCCTCACACCCTAAACAACATAGAGTAGAGGCAACTCATAAAACTCTATGTTCATACAGTTGTATGACAACATTAAGATAGATGTGGGTATAAACAATATCTTATCTAATCAAACATAGGCATATCCATATTACCAATCCCATTATTATGTGACAAATATCAAGTCCTCACATCAAAATTCGATAAATTTATTAAATATCCAGTAATATCGCATAAGCTCACTATACCTCTAGATATATAAGATTTTCTTTTATAGACTATGTCAATCGGTTATGCCAATGAAACTAATCTAATCCGCTGGATTATTATAAATATATAATATCTTCATTTCAAAATTAAGTTCATTTTTTGAATATACAATTTCCTTTTTTATTAATAAAAGTAACTATAATTTATCAACATTACATTTATTAAAATAAAAAATAGTTAATAATAAGATAGTGGACAATTATCCGATAGGATAATGTCATAACTGTATCCGAATCGTATAAGAACATAATGGATAGCATCGTTCAAATATCCAAATTTTTGGATAATATTTTGCATATTGATTACGAACTCATATAATCAATTCAAAATTTTAAATACCTATTAAATTTGAATATGGAGGAACTTAATTTCGAGAAACAGTTACAAGGATCAAGATTAAAACTGAGTAAAATTAAAATCACGTAACGACATAGTATAAATAGTTTGGGACAACGCAAATTCGATGTGGACAAAGAGAAATCTCCTTTGCTTGGGGGTTTTAATCAAAACGTCAAAACAATATTGAAAATCTATATAACTTTTTCTTTAAAAGTCGGTTTTCTATAAATTTATATATACAGATATATATATTTATTTATTTATATTATCTTTCTAACAAGGTCTACTTTCAATATTTTTTTTCAAAAAAAAAATATCGCAGAATAAAATGACATTTTTTATTCAGTTTGCAATATTTCTTCCCCAACTTGAGTTTGCATTCGCAATATTGCAAACTCAGTTTGAAACTGAGTTTGCACAAGTTTATACTTGTAAACTGGGTCTGCAAACTCCTGCAAACTCGATTTGCATATACGAATTGGGTGTGCAAACTCGGTTTGCACCTGCAACATGAGTTTGCAAACTCAGTTTGCAGATCATGCAAGGTGGCAAATCTCGCAAAATTAGTTTGCAAATCTGTAACTAAAATACAATTTAGAGAGAAGAAGAAAACTTGAATAGATGTACAAATTTGAATAGATCTACAAACTCGAATAGATCTACAGATTCGGTCTCCATACAACTTTCTCCCACTTTATATCTCTATTAACAAACATAAACTCATAGCAACCTACAACCCTTAATAAATTGCGCAAGCTCGATTTAGGATCTAGGTTTAAAGAGAGAGAGAGAGAGGGAACGATAAAAGAGAAGAACCGAAGAAGGAGAAGATTTGAAGAAGAAAGCGTTGAAGAAGGAAAAACCCTAAAAATTTCTAGTTTTTTAAGAGAGTAAGTTTTAATGTATAAGGGTATTTTGGGAACCAAAAAAAAAAATAAAAAACGACCTAATAGGCAATAGCTAATCATCCATATTATTTTAAGCTTTATGTATTATTACTCATAATATTTTGGCAACGTTTAGTTAATTAAAAAAAATACTTGATTTTTTGGATAATTTTTTTACACAAAAAACTATTTTCATCCCTTTAATTCAGTGTTTCTCTTTCTCTCCACCATATGGATGGGAAACGGATTCTTGTCGAAGGTATTTTCTCGCTTGAAATCTTTTCTTCTGTCGCAAGAGTAGGGTTTAATCGGCCCGCATCACTACAGAAAGGTCTGAACACATAGCATATTTGTTGGATTAGTTATTAAAGAGATTTATTAGCCGCATACCTGATGCGGTGGCGCTGGCATGCTACCACTGAGGAGTATGGACCTCTCCGTCACATTACTTATTGTAGAAGAAGAGGAACCGCCTAAATTTTGGAGGTTCACCTGCATAGTGATAGTAATTTTTGAGATCTACGTTTAATCAAATAGTAAGAGCTTTCATAAGGGGTATAAGACTGTGTTTGTTTTTGTAATGGATCTTAATGAGTTTTTGCCTTCATTTTTGTCTCTAGTAAAATTAGATTTTAAGCTCAATAGGTTACTTATCAAACTTATAATTAATTTTTAGGTAAAACATATTTGAGTGGAAATAAAGGTTTGTTTTTAAGTTACTCATTGAAAGAGACAAAAACATGCGAAACACCTAAATTTTGGGCACAAATCGTATTCAATTTCAGATTATAAAATAAGCAAACAAAATTTAAGATTTGGATTTTTTACCATTGTAGAACTTGATATTTGGTGTTCTCCAGTTCCGTTCGTTTCCACTAATTGAGGGGAAATATAATTTTGGATCGGATTTGGGCTTGAGATCGAAGATCCACCAACAAATCCACCATTATGAGTGGGGTTGATTCCATTAGGGTCAGAAATAGCAGGCGAATCCGTTGTTTCCTGATGATCTGGCATAAATGTTGATGCTTTGTTCTGTTGGATCAGGTCTTTTACCAGAATTGTTTCTAATTTACCGATACTAAGGCCCCTTTTTCGAACCTTCATCTTATTCTTGTTCAACTTCGTCGTTTTCTTTTCTTCATTCGCCATTTTTGTATCTAAATTTAGAGAAAAATAAATCAGAATCAAATACTGCTACTTAAGACTGCGAAAATGTTCAATAAAATCAAGATTGTGAATTTGAAATAAATGAAATGCATAAAGGCGTACCAGAGAGTGAGTAAGACAGACTAGGGTTATGGCCTCAAACTACCCTGAAACAAATAAAATGTAGGAAGATGACCTGCATATATACACAATATGCTGCAGTTTTGGGAATAAACAAAATTTTCGGGAAATAATTTTTTTCCCATAAAATTGTCAACTGAAGTTGACTTTTTTTTTCCCTTATTTGTCAAGACCTTTTTACTAAATCTTTTAATCAAAACTTTGAAAGCCTCAGAAATTTTAAGTGTTCTGGCACATAAATGTTCAAAACTAAATCTTTTTACTAGATCTCTTTTGTTCCAGACTTCCAAAGATCTCAGAACTTGTAAGTGTTCTGACACATAAATGTTCAAAACTTTAAAGGTTCAGAAACTTTAAAGTTTTGAAACTTTTAAAGGTCCGAGATTATGTACAAATTTTTTTAATTAAAACTTTGAAAATCCAGAACTGTTTGTTAGAACAAAACTTGTATTATTTTAAATCTAAGCCGTCCAAACTAATGGTTGCGATCACAACGAATGTTATATTATTTTAAGAGCTAAACTTTAAATATTAGTTGTATCCTTTTCTTCTTCATCTTCTCTTTATCTTCGCCAAACACCACCATTCTCTTTCACGCACTCACTCTTTCTTTCTTTTTTTTTTCTCTCTGCCTCTTTCTTTATCTCACTCTTATGTAAATACGAAATGATATAAAAATAAAAATTTAAGCATGTTTTCATTTCTACGTACAAGGTATTACGTATTTTAGAATGAAAGCTCAGGACGTTCCTACATTATCGGCGTATTATTTTCCAATAAATAAAAATTTGAGAAGGCTTTTATTTCTATTTACAATGTGTTATTTTATAATTTAAGAAGAAAATAAATGGTGCTCCCAAAATAAATACTAAACATATAGACTTCTTCGACTCGCGTAAAAATAATCAAAAGTGATTTTTTTATAAGAGATGAATGGTACGGAGACATGCAAATTAGGTTAGGAGTTTAAGAGGAAACAAAAGAAAGATTTGAGATAAAGATAAATCAACAATACTAAAGAGATAAGAAGAGAAACAAAAAAATTTATGTGATGGGAAAACTTGTGTGTGTGTGTGTGTGAGAGAGAGAGAGAAATTTTGGAGGTAGAGAGCATGTAACTTGTTAATTGTTAGGAAGAAAGAATTGACCCCTTGTAGTGGGGACCAAGTGCGGATACACATCCCGCACTCCATACCATACGTGCTTGACGATAGTTTTTATGTACACCCAAAGTAAGAATTTCAAAGATCTACCTAAATAGGTGGATCTTTAAATTTGACTAATTCATGAGTAAATTTGTCTCGAAAAGTTCCTGGGCTAGATCTTTGATTAAAATTTCTTAATTTTTCATAAACAATGAATAACAGGTTCTTTCAAAGGTCTTAAAAAAAGTTCTAAACCAGTAACACTAAACTTTGAAGTTTTTAAAAAAAGATCTGAACTAATAACACGAAACTTTAAAGTTCTTAAATAAAGGTCTGAACCAATAACACAGAACTGCAAAGTTCTTTAAAAAAAATGTCGAAACAAACAACGCTAATTTTCAAAGATCTTAAGAACTTTGAAGATCTGATAAAAGTTATGAATGAATAAATTTAGAAAAAACTTTTATAAACTTAAACAAAAGCTTTTTATGGATCTAAACCCTCAATTCCTTACAAGAGTTTCTTCTTTTCTTTATCTTCTTCTCCTAAGCTTTGTTTTCTTTTAATTAATACCTTAAAAACGTAGAAAACAAACCTAATATGTTTAGAATTGATCAAAAATATGTTTTAGAGCTCTAAAATTAACTGATTTCTAGGGTTCAGAATGTGTTTAATTACCTCTCTTGAGAGGATAGATGAAGAAACTTGCTTTGGACGTCCCCATGGAAGATGTATTAAGAGCTTTAAGAGATTTTGTTTGATAATTTCTAGGGTGTAGAATAATTTTTTTTCTTATTTATCTTTCTAACTTTGTTTATGATTTTAGAGAAGTAAGGGTTGAAGATTTGGGAAGATAAGTAAGAAAGGTGATGGAGAGGGAAGAACAAAAAGTTTGGCTAGAAGTTACGGAGATGAGATGGATGAGGTTTCCTCCACTGAAGAAGAAAGATGGGGAACAGACTTAAATAAAAATAAATAATTTCTTTTTAATTAAAGTTAATTTTGTAAATTGTAAAATTTTTCTGTATCCCCCATAAGAATATATGGTCTAGAGATCTTACAAAGAAACATGGATTCCCTAGAGAATTTATTCCCTGGAGATTTTTCTTTATTCCCCACAGCCGTCGCCGCCTAGACAATATTCTTTTGATAAGCGTTAATTTCAATTTGACCTCCAATTTGTGAACAATTTAAAATTTTGGCCTCCATATTTGTCACACTTTCTAATTGGACCCCCAAAGTCATGACTCTGTTGGTCAATATTGATAGTGAAATATATTTTTTTCGTTTTACCCTTCATTTTAAAAGTTTTCCACTCTATCCTCTATCTAATGTTTCGTTGAAAAAAAAAGTCAGTAGACAGTTAATCAGTCCTTTACTGCCGACTTTTAACTTGAAAAAAAGTAAGTCTCCAGCTTCTTCTTTTTCCTCTCTCTTTCCTCCTCCCACCAGCAGCAGTACCACCATCTCCTTCACCATCTTCATCTCTCTCTGCCCCTCTCTATTGACAGAAAACTCCATAGTTTTATGAATTTCAAGATCTGTTACCCCATAGGGTTTCTGATTTGGACACAGAGAGAGAGAGGGGTAAAATAAAGAAGGGGAGAAAGGAAGATAAAGAACGAAGAGAGTTTTGAAACTTTCCTTAGTTTTAAAGTTGAAGGTCGTTAGCGGAAGGTTGACCAACGATCCATTGAATATGGAGAGGAATTCATTTTGCAAAGAAGGACAAAAAAGAAAAAAAGAGAATATAATCGATAAATTTGACAAATGAAACTATGGTCATGCGGGTTGAATTAAAATGTTGGACCAATATGAAATCAAAAATTTAGTTGGTCACATATTATGGGTCAAATTATTAGTAACCCTTTTAACAATGGAATATGGTTACCAAACCAAAATCACAATTTAATTATAAGCTTCAAAGAAAGAAGGCGTAAGTTCCTAGCTATCTAACATGTGAATATCAATACTTATTAAAATCATGAACTAGTTAATTGCTGCCAACACCTGATAGCTCAGTTGATAAGGCTGTATTCCGAAGCACTAGAGGTCCATGGTTTATTGAACTTGGGTGATTAAAGTTTAAATAAAATAGTTTGATAGTCTTTAGGCCTCTAGTTTAGAATGTTCTTTGTCATGACTGCCTAGACGATCATACAAAAAACTCATTAATTACCCTCCTCCACTTTGCGTCCAAAATGTCTGAATCATTTCCTAATGATTAAGAATTAATTACCATAAGAATTTCTTACTCTTACATGTCAAACAATAATAAGTCACTGTATTGATGTTTGGAGTTTGTTTATAACCGTTAGAAGGGCAAACTCTGTTTGTCGGATCTATTTCTTTTTATGCCGAACATTGTCTGATCTAGTTATCTTCACCAAACTAATCTTATGAAAAATAAATAAATACAGAAAACGAAAACTTGTTCACAGGAGTGGAAGGTCGATCTCTTAGCAAACTATTTCTATTCAATGATTATTTTTATGAATAAATTTTGTTTTGAAAATAAGAGGGGAAGGAGAATTATTTTCTTCCGTTTATACTGAATAACTTTGAAATTTGTCCGTCTTAACTACTTCTATTGGTCATTCAATTAAAGTTGTGTTCATTATTCCGGTTAAAATATTTGTAAAGACTAAACTACACGTTTGAGTAATTTTTCACTTTGAAGTTTAATATATAAAGTTTTCTCTTTTGATGTCAGATTACGATAAAATTTATAAATTTAGAAAGGATACTTGATGGTGTTTCCAACAAGATCCACTTTCAATACATGTGTTTCGAGACACAAACTAGCCAACAGACGTTTTATCTAAAGTGAGAGCGCAGGGAGTATAAGAGTTTCTACCGAGAAATATATCAGAGAACCTAGGGAAGCTACTGGATGAGGATCAGAGGTGCATTATCAGAATTTGATATTCCTAAAGTAAATAGATACTTTATTTTTCGATTAGTCAAGTTGTTTTTCGATTTCTTGTTAGTTCAGTTGTTTAGTTTGCTAGTAGTTTGATTTTTTTCTTTGAATCATGTGTGAAAGGGTCGTGCCCTTCAACCTACTGACAAATTCAAATAAAAAAAAACTTTCAATACTTTTTTCTTACAAATATTTTTTGAAAAAATGATGTTATGTTTCCTTCTTTGCTTTTGCAGACTGTGTTTACTTTTGCAAACTAAACAGGATGCAAAATGGGCTTGCCAATCTCACAGATTCAGTTTGCAGTCGCAATATGGACTTGCGAATCTTGCAGATTGGGTTTACAAATCTTGCAAACTGGATATGCAAATTTTGCGTGATGAATTTCCAAAAGCTCGCAAATTGAGTTCGCAAAATTTGCAAATGCGAGCAGATCCAAAACTAAAACAAAAAAGTGCAGCGAGGAAATCAGAACCTTAAATATTCTCAAATAAGAACATCAAAACCCAAGTTCTTATGGTCACTACCACAAGGAAGAACAACAAAAAATCTAAATAGTTATACAAACTTTCTCTAGAAAATTTAGTAACCATGACGTAAACAACTCTCCACAGCAAAGGTGAGAACTAAATTTTTTGTTTGTTTTCGTTTGTTAGGGTGATGACTTAGTTGATTATTTCAATAATATAGTAGAATTTATTCTTATGCAGATCCGAAGAAGAAGATGATACTTAGAGAAGAAGGAGGTGGAGGAAGGGGGGGGAGGGGAAACTCTATCATTTTTTTTCTTTCCATAATTTCTATCAAGCTATCACAGATAGTATCTGAGAGGGGAAATCTTTCTTCAACTCGGATATATTTATGCTTGACCTCTTAAATTAATCTTTTATTATATTAGCAATTTTTGATCCATCACCATAGAAATGTGCATATTTTCTAGCAACGTTATATGTAAGAATAAGTGATTAGCCGTTAGTCGTCCATCACCACAGAAACTCATGAAGTATCTCGGTTTGTCAGTGTCTGACAACATTACTGGTAAGAAACATTTGATTAGCATAATCCGACTCTTCTTGATGTAGATTGTTGCGGAAGCGAATTAACTAAAGAACTCATTGCTAAATAACTAAACTAAACAAGATTAAACTAAATAATAATAAGAAGAACAATGCAATCAAGGAGGATTTTATTCGATATTCAATTCAATGATTCAATAGACAGACTGAACTTCTCTTTTATAGAGATTAATATTTTCTAGATAGACTCAAATAAGGAAGAAAATAAAAAGAAGATAACAACTTATGGACACTTTCCTTGATTGCTAGGACTCTTAATTATAGAAACTCATAATACTTAAATACGGAAACTATATTAATATAGCAACTTAGCCGTTTGGCTCTATAGCGTCTTGGCCGAGAGGCCCACTCGCCGGATGGTCTCCATCATACTCCCCCACCGAGGCAGAACTCGTTCCCGAGTTGTCATAAATAGGTTCATCCGGGTGATAAGGAAATATGTCAGAGACATTGAACGTGGAAGAAATATTGAATTCCGGCGGAAGATCGATAACAAAAGCGTTGTCGTTTATCTTAGTAAGAATCTTGAAAGGACCGAACTTCTTGTAAGTCCCGGCTGGAGTACGAAGCTTAGATATATGGACCATAACCGAATCACCCACTTCGAAGGACCGTAGTGACCTATGTTTGTCGGCCGACAGTTTGTACGTGGAATTAGCCAAATCAATGTTTCGCCGAACCTCACCATGGAGGCGTAATATGGACGATGCTAGAGTCTCGGCATTGGAGTCAAATTCCGGTATAACCGGTAGTGGGACGAGATCCAACACGTGTTTAGGAGTTGATGTATACACAATATCAAATGGAGCCTTCTTCGTTGTTCGGTTAACAATACTATTGTACACAAATTCAGCATGTGGAAGAGCAGTTTCCCAATTAATTCCCTTGTCACGTGTAATACAACGAAGTAAATTCCCTAATGAACGATTAACGACCTCAGTTTGCCCATCAGTTTGAGAGTGACAAGTACTACTGAAATTCAATTTAGTATTGAGTCGTTTCCATAAAAATCGCCAAAAGTGGCTTTGAAATTTCACATCGCGATCAGAAACAATACTCTTCGGTAAACCATGAAGACGAACAATTTCCCAAAAAAATAAATTCGCAATGTTAGAAGCATTATCTGTCTTCTTACAAGCGATGAAGTGAGCCATCTTACTGAATCGATCAACCACTACCAAAATTGAATCCCTACCTTTCTGTGAACGGGGAAGACCAAGTACAAAGTCCATTGACAAATCTTCCCAAATAGTTACCGGAGTCGGTAGTGGTGTATAAAGACCTGTATTCTGAGTATTACCTTTACTTGTCTGACATGTATAACAACGTTCAACTATACGGGTTACATCCCGTCGTAATTTCGGCCAAAAAAAAAAACGATCAGACACAAGTGTATAAGTCTTATCTCTTCCCACATGCCCTTCGTTATGTAATTCCCGAATAATATGTTCACGAAGAGAAGAATTAGGAATACATAACTGCTGTCCATGAAAAAGATAACCGTCAGAAATAAAAAAACTCACCTGTAGACCGGTTTGTAGTGCAAGCCTCTCAAATAGGGCTGAAATCCGGATCATCTTTGTAGGAGGTAGGGAGTGATTCGAAACCCGGAACGTGGACTGCCATAGTCGTTAGTAGACTAGCTCGACGGCTCAAGGCGTCGGCTACCGTATTAATTTTTCCCGATTTGTGTTTGATCACAAAATTAAATCTTTGAATATACGAAATCCATCTCATATGCATTGGATCAGCGGTACGTTGATCATTCAATGTTTGTAAAGCTTTATGGTCCGTATATAACACCAATTCCATACCAATAAGAAAACGGTTCCAATGTCTCAATGCTCGGTAAAGGGCATAAAATTCGGACTCGTACACGGTCCACTTACGACGGGCTTCACCGAGTTTTTCACTCATAAACTCTATAGGCCATTTTTCTTGGGAGAGGACTGCGCCTATCCCGAGACCTGAAGCGTCACATTCCACTTCAAATAATTTAGAGAAATCCGGAAAAGCTAATACCGGAGCTGAACATAATCTTTGTTTAATTAATTGAAAACTCTCTTCCTGTTGGCTTTCCCAGGTGAATTTCCCTTTCTTTAAACAATCAGTTAAAGGGGCCATTATAGTACTGAAGTCACGTATAAATCTTCAATAGAAAGAAGCTAAACCGTTGAAACTACGTACCTCAGATGGTGATGAAGGGGTCGGCCACTCAGAAATTGCCCGAACTTTTGCCTGATCAACTTTCATACCTTCTTTACTAATAAGAAAACCTAAGAAATATACTTCATTGAGGAAAAAGTGGCTTTTCGGAACATTCATAAATAAAGAATTACGACGCATGGTGTCGAAAACTTCTCTAATATGTTGAAGGTGGTCACTTCTAGATTTACTGAAGATGAGTATATCATCGAAGTAAACAACCACAAATTTATTCAAGAATGGCTTCAGAACTTGATTCATGAATCGCATGAAAGTACTAGGTGCATTAGAGAGTCCAAAGGGCATAACTAACCATTCATAAAGACCCTCCTTTGTTTTGAAAGCCGTTTTCCATTCGTCTCCCTCCCGAATACGGATTTGATGATAACCTGCTTTTAGATCAATTTTTGAAAACACTGTAGCCCCGGAAAGGTGATCCAACATATCTTCAAGTCTTGGAATTGGAAACCCGTATTTAATTGTAATTTTGTTAATAGCCCGACTATCAACACACATTCTCCAGGTTCCGTCTTTCTTTGGTACTAACAATGTTGAAACTGCACAAGGACTAAGACTTTCACGGATAAAACCTTTGTTCAATAATTCTTCCACCTGTTCTTGTAGTAATTTATGCTCTTGCGGGCTCATCTTGTGATGTGGTAAGTTTGGTAAGTTAGCTCCAGGTATAAGGTCGATTTGGTGTTGAATTTCTCTCAATGGAGGTAACGATGGTTGGGAAGAAGATGGGTTGAGGTCGTTATACTCATCGAGCAATGTTTGGACCTCCGGTGGTGGAAGGTTGCCGACGGTGGGAGAGTCCTTCGTTGCTAGAAGGAATCCCCTCGGTTCGGTTGGTGGAGACCGAACATCCTTCCTTGTTGGTTGGTGATGTTCGTCCGGCAGTGGTAGGAGACAAATTCGTTTATTCAACCAAAGGAATTCGAAGGTGTTATCTCGACAATGATGTGTAGCATCTACGTCATAAATCCAAGGTCTTCCAAAAATAATATGACAATTATCCATGTCCACCACGTCACAAGTAATTGTATCATGGTAATGAGTACCGATGGAGAAGGAAAACGAGCATTGTTTAGTAACTGACAGCTCTCTCTGATTAGATATCCAACCTATTTTATAAGGAACTGGGTGATTAATTACCTGTAGTTGTAGTACTGCAACCAGACGACTAGAAACCATGTTTTCTTCACTACCGTTGTCGATTATGAAGTCGCAAACTTTGTTGTTAATTGTTAGGCGTGATTTAAACACCTTGTTTCGTTCCGGATGTGTTGGTGAAGAAAAAAAATTTGTTATTTTCTCCTCAAGATTTTGAGGGCTCATGATACCAGCTGATGTAGATTGTTGCGGAAGCGAATTAACTAAAGAACTCATTGCTAAATAACTAAACTAAACAAGATTAAACTAAATAATAATAAGAAGAACAATGCAATCAAGGAGGATTTTATTCGATATTCAATTCAATGATTCAATAGACAGACTGAACTTCTCTTTTATAGAGATTAATATTTTCTAGATAGAGTCAAATAAGGAAGAAAATAAAAAGAAGATAACAACTTATGGACACTTTCCTTGATTGCTAGGACTCTTAATTATAGAAACTCATAATACTTAAATACGGAAACTATATTAATATAGCAACTTAGCCGTTTGGCTCTATAGCGTCTTGGCCGAGAGGCCCACTCGCCGGATGGTCTCCATCACTTCTTTACAAAGATAACACCAGTTAGGTTAAGAAAACCTAGTCTACAGAAACTCACTTCTCCTAGACATACACATTTTGCTTAATAGTCTTTCGACCCAAATTTTGAAGTGTTCTGAGGCAAGAAATTGTGTGCGTTCTCTCCCTCTAAAACCATTTGATAAAAAAAATCGAAGGTTGAATCTCAAGCCTTTAATTGTGTTCTCAAACTTCTTCTCTTTCTTCATTTTACTTTAAAGATATGATTAATTACAAGCAACTAGAATTTCAATTTTGTTTCTAAAGTTCCAGTTCAAGTTCAACAGTTCAATCTTCCCAGGATTTACAATTTGTTGGAAATTATTGGATGACCTCGTGGGTATGGATGGTATGTTAAATGAAATCTTGATTGTTATATTATGGATTTGTTTTTGTTCATGTGAGAATCTTGATTGTTAGCAATTGAGAAAGGAAAGATCACGGTGAAGAAGATACCCACAGAAGGAAATTCAGCTGATATATTGATCAAGGTAGTGACAACTCTCAAGTTTAAGCATTGTTTAGAATTGATTGAGATCTACAAATGTTGAGGGCCCATTGGAGGGCAACCCCTTGCAGGCCTATTGCGACGATGGCGGAAGGCGTTGATCATATGATGGTGGCATATTAAAGTCAAGGTGAAATATTTAAGTCAAGGTGGAGAGTTGTTGAAAGTATCTAAATATGTGTCGATATCTTACCCGGATTGCGACCGCTAAACCACTTTCAGGGCAATAGTTAATTTTCCGACTAGGTCGCAGGCCTCGACACAAAATTTTGGATCCAGTTAGCAGGGCTGATCTCCAAGGCAGAATCCTGTTAAGGCAGTTATCAATGTAAAGGGTATCCATTTATATTTCAAAATTAGAAAGAGAATGTCGGTGAGGCGGTTTGGATTGGGTTTCCTGTAACTATATAAACACAAACCCTAGAGATACCTTACTGTCATTCTCATGAATCTCTTATGTAACTTGTTTTCTTATCATTGTGGAAATCATCGCGTCATTGTTCGCAGTGGAGCAGGTTTCAGAAACCGAACCACGTAAATTTCTTCTGTTCCATGTGATTTTTTATTTTCGATTATACTTTTCTTGGTTGCTTGTTCTTTACTACAACAAGAACCGTAATAATAGCTCTCGATTTTCTCTGGGTAAGAGGATTACCGACATCTTTTAAACAAATAAAAAAGGTGCCTCAATTGTAATGTTCATCGTTCGGTGCTCATCCTACCAGTTGAAGATCGATGGTAATAGTTTAAAAGAGTAACTTCCAGTTTTCCGTCGGCAAAACGATTACAGACGTCATTTGGACAAAACTAAAAACATTCTTCTGATTGAAATGTTCGGTGGTCAGTACTCATCCTACTGGTGGAAAACTGAGTGTTATATTATAAAAAGGTAGTTTGTGATCTTTTTGTTAGTAAGACGATTGTAGAGGTCATTTGAATAAAATTCAATAGCATTGCGCTGATTAGCAATGCAACGTATCAGGGATCTTAGGTAGTTATGCCACGTTAATGAAGTTTTTTACCTAACTGATCAACACCACTTTCAATGATGAAAACTTGAAATGCAGAAGTCCATGAAATGTTTGTATACCTTTCTAGTGGGCAATTCTTCCCTCTATACAGTACCGACCCTGACTTTTGGGGGTTCTAGGCAGACGTATCGACGGGCCTCCAACACTTTAAGTTGAAAAATTGATTTATCAATCAAAACCTCATTTTCCTTAACAAAAAAAAAAAAAAAAATCAAAACCTCATTTGGGTTATTAGTCTTTTTTTTTTCTTAACGAATTTATTTATAGCCCTCGATTGTGATTTAACCAAATCTCCATTTAATTTCTTTCTTTTCTCAGAGCCGCGTAAATTGGAGTCATAACAATATAATGCGATAATAACACAAGTATATACTAATCAACATAAATATTTCAACTTACTAGAAATAGCAATAATAATCTCAATATAAACAAAATATAAAAAACAAAGAAAAATTAAAGGAAGGAGAAACTCACCTCTATGTAATTGTGTAATAAACACTTGTAGAAGATGAAATAGAAATGTGAGATTGAAGTTTGAAGAGAAATTAGAAAAGAAAGGTGGCCAATACACGGACAATCAAATATCTTATGTGGACAACAAGTTTCGGGCCCGATGGAAGTTGACTACGGTTGCCTTTATTTATTTATATTTAATAGTGGGACAAAACTTTAAGACCCTAAATATCAAACAATAATTAATGTGAGGACTGAATAAGAAACTAGTCGGTGGAAGTTGGGTTGAACAAAAACTTCAACCCCGAAAAGATCAACATCATCTTCTTTATTACTCAATCTTGGTCTTAGAAATTCAGTCACTTGTTTAATTTTTATCATTATCTCTATGATTTATATTCTTTACTCTTCTCATTTGTTTCTTACATGAGCTGATGAACATCAAGGTTGTACTTTCACAACTTCCATCAACTGTGATCTTAATGATGAAGAACAACTATCTTCTTCTTCTATTCTTAATAAAATCCATTTATTCTTCCTCTAAGTCTAAACTACCTCAAAACCAATAACAAGAAGGAGATGAACAAGAAGAATATATTAAACAATGGCGGAGACCTAGAAGTGACAAGAGGAATCGTCTCGTTAGACAAGATAGTTAGAATTCAGAGAAACGACCCATTAGCCATGATTCATGCATCTAGGGATACATCATAATTCAAATACTCAGAATTGTCAAGGATCAAGATCGGCTCTTAGGATACCAAGAATTGTTTTAGAGACAGTGAGGTTGGGTATAAAATATGGAAAGCGGTTTGTAAGGGGTGATGATGATATTGTTTTTATTGAAGAAGAAAGAAAAGAAGAAGGTGTACAGGATTCATGGAAGAAGAAAAGAGGAAGACTTAAGTTAAAAGTTCTAATTCTAGAGGGCACGAGTGAAATATTTCGGAGTAATGTCCCCTATAAAATTGTTGTCCATATAAGATTTCTAGTTTTATCGCTTGTTCAGATAAAATTGTTGTCCACATAAAATAATTGATTGTCCATATATTGCCCACCAAAAAAAATTATAAAAATATGTATTTAATTCAATTTTTGTTATTCTTTTATTTATGTGTATTTTAGGCTTCAATGAGTAGTTAATTAAGTTTAAAATGTTATGATTTTGTTTTTATCTTTTAAATTTCCTATTAATTATGGACTGTTTAAAACTATAATTTTAATTGGACTTTGTTATTTGATGTCTACATTTGTTCTTTTAGTGTCCCTTCTAAAAGAAAAAATTATTAAAAAAAATGATGTAACTCACGGGAGTCCAACCTTAGACTTGAGGTTTTTTTTTTTTTGTTGAGGTACAAGAAAAGAGAAGAACTAGCTAATACTATTATAGAGCTTCCGGGAGATAAGAGACTTGAGGTTCTTTAGTCAACTACTTTACCAACTCTTCTGCCTAAATAAACTCAATATATATTTGCATAAACAAACATATATAATAACACTATTCCTATATAAAGGTTATATATGGGGGCCCTAGGCGGCCGCTTGGGTCTCCTAAGCCCAGGGACGACCCTGGCTCTATAGTTGTGTTTGGATCAAAGTAAGAATACGTTCTTTCTCCCTTAAAACACCAATGCAAGCTTAAACAACTAGAATATGATTATGGAGGAAGATGTTTGAGTTCAAGATGTTCTTACAGACAAAAAAGTTTTACGTGGTGGATCGAGATTGTTGTTAAAGGAGAAGTTAATGGAAAAAATTCTGGATTTTAGAAGTGGTGGAACATTTTAGAGATTTTTTCCGGTCAACTTGACCAATATTGACTTGGTGGCGAGTGTGAGTAAAAATTGACTATATGAAAACAAATAGATGAAGTTACCGTGAATGCAAGTGTGGCAGGAATACGTGGCGAGTGTATATAAAATTTATTCGAAAAAAACACTACGGTTGGGCATCCATCACATAGGTTGAGAAACCCAATAAGCTTCATCTGTCGCACCGGTGTAGGTTGCTAAATATACATAACTATGTATTATTTATATACATTAGGGGCTAGCTGTTTGCCTACATCTGCCATCGAAGTCATGTGGTTAGCTTAGGTGGGGGTAGTGATTCAGGAAATTGGGGGATTTTTTCATGTCCCTCAATGTCGATGTTATTGGTTGGGGACATTTGAAATGTCCCAATATGTTCGTGTTATTCGTTTGAGACATTTCAAATGCTCGAAATGCCTCTGTTATTCGTTTGAAACATTTCATATGTCCCGAAATGTCTATGGTATTCGTTTGAGACATTTCAAATATCTCCAAATGTCTATGTTATTCGTTTGAGACACGGAATTACAGACATGTCAAGACAAATTGGTTTCAGGGACATTTGAAGACATTTTAATGTAAATTCGGAGTGCTTTTAGAGAGATAATGTCTTTCAAAATACAGAAGACACTTGGGGACATTTCAGTAATGAAGATAATAAAAATTATAATTATTATTTATTATAAAATTAGATTAATAATATAGAATAATATAACAATATTAATAATTTATATATTACTATATTTTAATAATATTATGTTATTAATATATTACTATATTATAATGATATTATTATGTTACTATATTATAATTATATTATTATATTACTACATTATACTATTATATTATTACATTATTATTATATTACTATATTATTATAATATTGTATTATATTAAAATAATAAATATCCATCAATGTCCATAGATGTCTACAAAAGTAACAAAATATAATTTCGAATAATAAATAAAAATTGTTTCATATGATAAGACAATAATAATAATATTTAAATATTTACCAAAAATCTATCAATGTCAACAGATTCCCGCAGATGTTTACAAAACTCGAAAAATATATTTTTGAAATATTAACACAAATATTTTATTTCATATGATAAGATAATAATATTATAAAAACAATACATATTCATCAAACGTCCACATATATCTACGGATGTCTACAAAAGTCGAAAAATATATTTTAAATATTAGTATAAATATATTATCAGATATGATTCGACAATAATGATAAAATTAAAACAATAAATGTCCACCAATATTTATCCATCACTGACGAGATAATAATAATAATATTAATATTAATAATACTATTAATATTAATAATAATAATAATAATAATAATAATAATAATAATAATAATAATAACAATATCCACTACACATTTTGTCTATATTTTGAAATGTCTCCAAGACATTTTGTCTATAGATCAAATGTCTTGAAATGTCTACAAGACATTTTGTCTAAGAACCAAATGTCTTGAAATGTCCCCAAGACATTTTGTCTACAAACTCGTCTACAAACTCAAATTTTTTTTTTTGTTGAAATCTACAAACTCAATGTTTATAAAGAAATTTTATCTATAGATAAATGTCTCAAAATGTCTTAAAATGTCTATAGATGGACGCCCTTCTAAATCCCTATCCACTACCACCTCTTAAATACACAGTGGCTTGCTTTCTTAGCACAATATGGTTAAGGGTTAGAGTAATATAGCAATAAGGTGGCCTAATTGGTCCAACAAGCCCAACCATGATCTAGTTGGGCAAATGACGGGCTTTTTACATAAGGGTCTATCGGCCCAGACGTCGGGTGAAGGACTTTACCCGTCGTTATGTCCGCCCGTTTTTATGGGTCGGGCTTGCCCGAGCTGGGCACCAAGTGGTCATAAATAATTTTTGGAACGAGCTGGCCCGTGCGGGCAACGGGCTACCGGGCCATTTTCCTAGCCTTAACACAAGTACATTCAACAACGGTTGGTTACTGACTTACTGACTACTGAGATGCCTATAATACACATGTATAGGTAATACATATTTTGTAATTTCTTTCCAGGGGTAATTTCTAGAAGGCCTTTCTAAAAAGGGCAAATTAATTTTAAAAATGAGTAGAAAAGCACAAAACATTTGAAAATTATTATTCAGGCCAAAAAAGTATGAAAATACTATAATACCCTTTTTGTCATTTTGGGCAACTAAATTCTTTTATTTTTCTTTAAACTTTAAATCGATATAACTTTTGTTTAAGATGTCGGAATCTATAAAAATTATATATTTAGAAATGATTTTTCATTAGCTTTCTAACAAGATCAACTTTCAATACTTTTTTTCAAAAAAAAAACCCAGAAAAAAAACGGCGTTTTTTTCCTTTACGATTTTCTGCAAACGTGTTTGCAACAATCTGTTATGCAAACGTGTTTGCAACAATCTGTTCTGCAAATATGTGTTTGCATAATGTAAACTGCAAACATGTGTTTGCAAAATATGGATTGCAAACATGATTTGCAAGCTTTCCAGAATATAATCTTGAGTTGCATATCTTGGAAAATCGATTTGCAAATCGAGAATATAAACTAAGATTAGGTGTCTACAAAATCTTGAGTTTGGAATTGATTTCATCATTCATCATATAAAATCGAGATCTGAATCCTTTTTGAAAAAAGAACTAGAGAGAAGGAAAAAAGGATTGACCAACAACAAATTTCTTTCTTGCATCAGGAGAAGAAGAAAAAAAGGACAATAATTCAAACGATTAATCGTTAACAATCCCACCATAACAATAACAATAGTAGTTTATATAACATCTCTAATCCAACATTTATAGTAAAACAGCTAAAACAATAGTTCCAACCTCTCTATGCATTGCTTAGCAATGTTGTTGGAGAGCCAATCAAGTCCTTCACACAATCCTTGTCTTGGAGTAGCACATGTGCTCGGAATGTGCGAGTGACGTTGACGGAGAAAATGAAGGTCATGCTTATAATTGAGCTCTGCAACATTACTTGCACTTGGAGGATCTTGCTTGTTACCAAACACAAGAACCACGACATCCCTCAATTCATCCTCATTCAACATTCTATGCAACTCATCTCTAGCTTCAACAACATGATCACGACCATTGTTGGCAACCACAAAGATGAGACCTTGTGTTTGTTTGGAAGTAGTGTCTCCATAAAGGTCGGATCTTGTGCTCACCACCACCTCCATAGCTATTGGCCGAGAATCACTTCCCTAGAAGTTTACTTTCAGGTTACAAATTAGTAACAATATGCTTTCGTTTAGTTTTTTGTTTAACATGGCATATGCATCGAGTTCCCTTAATACAAGAGCGATCTGTTTTGAGGGGAAGTACATACTACTAAGATAGCACAACAACAATATCAAAACACAAGTTAAGTGAAACTTCAAATACTATATTTGAACAATAAGTGTCGAGCCCCACAGTGGGCGACTACATATTTTTTTAAGCAAATGCATTCTGATTATATGTTTAGTTGGTATCATTGAAAGTAATGCTTCCACCTCTTCAATGTTTATGGTTTTATGCATAAATCACTTCTAAGCTTCTCCTAGGATGATCATAACTTATTTTTGGTTGATCATTTTTCTGTATTTTGCAGGGTTACCTAAACAGACATAATTATATGACCTTAATATACAATGGTTTCGGGGCAAACACTCTATATGGTAAGCGTAGTACAACTTCAAGGAGACCCTGGCAATAGACAGTGGACGGGGCCGTCGGGGTTTCTTGTAGATCCAACAAGAATATGTTGAAGTCTATCTAAAAGTCATTTACCTTGGCGTATAAATAGATATGATCCAACACATGTGAATCTCTGAGATCGAGCCTTAACACTGAAGTATGAATATGACAAACGAGACTTGAAATATATATAAGTGTGATACAAATGCTTACGGATTGCATAAATTATATAGAAATTATCCAACGTGTCATCCTTTTACGAAGACGAAATCGACATTCAGTTACGAAGCCACAAAATGATCTGTAACCCATCATACTTGTGTGAAGTATGTCACATTATATGTGCTTTTACCCAATATAGTATACATCTTATAAATTATAAATATCAGTATAATTTTTTAGCTATTAATCTATAAGCATTCAGTGTAGGGATTTACACCCTTCTACTAGTGTTTATAGCGGAAATATGACATCTAATGTCTACACTAGTATTCCCAGGATCACATGCAAAACTAGTAATTAATCTAATGGAGATAGTAGATTACCTTAATCGCTTTTCCCTCGAACTAGTTGAATTGATTGAAGAAGACCAAGAGCTTCAAGTGTAGCTCCTCTACTTGGGACACGAGCAATCAATTTGATCTCCCACCTTGTTGTATAGCTAGCACACCAATGGTGGTTGGAAAAGAAGAACACCTTCTTCTTTGACTAGATTGATAGTTAATGGGAATTAGCTCACTTTCTCCTCTCTACTTGATGTGGTAGAGTCAGAAAGCTTAGAGAGAAATTCCACACCTTATTCTCTGCCCTAAGAGTGTTTATATAGAACCCTAATAAGAATCCACCTCCTTTTAGGTTTCCTAAAACACCCTTTAGAATAAGATTTAGGGAAATAGTCGAAAATAGCAACTATTGGTATTTTCTCAATTCCCTAAGGAGGAGGTGTCCAAACACCACGAAAATTGGCAGATATAATTTTTATTATATCAGAAACTAACCCTCCAAAATTCAGCCCAATCCGAGTCCTAGAAGTACCCGAACCGGTCTAGGCCCAAAAACCCTGTTTTTGGCCTTTTTGTACTATCTTTGCCTAATTCCTTTTTAGGCCTATGAGATATGTTTATGGGACACTCCCATGATTATATCTCACTCCCACTAGTCATATCCTAGATCAATTTGTCACTCTTATGTGTAACCCGTTGTAGGATCCGATCGAAGTTAGCCGCGAATTACTTCGTAATTCGACGATCGTAGTTGGTCTCTAGCTACAACTCTACGATCCCTAAATCAATCGGACTTGATGATCTTCCACATCAATTTTCCTATCCGACAAATTGTTCGCATTGTCACCTTGGTCGAAGGACATCTCCTTCAACTCCTTCAGACTCCCACTTGGACTTAGAACAAGTGCAATGCCTCGATTCCCGTGTCAATTTAGTATCCCATCTGATACGTCACATCATTCAGACTTTCTTGATATCCGAGTACAACTGTAAAAGACAAACGATTAACTTTTAATCCGTTTGAGCGCGGCCACGCATTTTCAGTTGCTACTCATCAAGTGGCCTTGAGACACTTTGTACCTAATGTGATTAGGGTGACACAATCCATTCTTGCGCTCCCACTTAACTTCATGTCTATCCTGTCCTTCCCAGTATCCGCCTTTATAACCTCCTTTTACGGCGCGGCGTTTAACGGAACCAAAGTCGGGCATTCCTTACATAAGATGAGTGGAGCACTCATGTTTTGAGGAATCTCTCCAATTGTCTTTATGAGAAGTATTGACGTTCATCACGAATGATGTACTTCTCATTTGAGGGTTATCCAGTGTATAAACCTTTTACACACCCACGTAGTCGAATAGAATATACTATTCATATAGCCCATGAAACTGCGCTAACCCATCGACTCCCGTGCTAGTCTTCGTGAGTCATTGTTGTCCATGCAATGACCTGGACCAGGGATTTTTGATAATAAATATTCCAAGTTCACTTAATAGGGTTTCATTCATCAGATCACGTATCTGACAAACCTATTCGGAACGTTTTATTATCGATGGACTGTCGTTTAAACACTAAACCAAGTTTAGACGACTGGTGAAATAATTCTTATTATTTCTGATAACGAGAGTTGTAAATCTGAGCCTCTTCCGTAAAACTCCTTTTACCCACTCAGTTTTACTTGTCGAGGTTTAAAATTTATACCTCATGCCTTAGACTGTGTATGAATCTCATACTATGTCTTAGGTGATAGTTTAGTTTGACTACCGTGGTAGTCGGTTTTAAACTCTGCTTATTATCAATTAATTTGAAGATTACTATCTTCAACCTTGATAATATCTAGTAATCTTTACTAGAGTTAAGGCCTTTAATTCTTTGTGTAGTATTTGCAACAGTTCCCCGCTTAAAACACTTTTAGCCTACTTTCCTTCCATGTCTGGAAGTTTGCTACGATGACATGTTCAACTTTGTACTACTACATCCTTTAGCCTTCTAGGATGTACTAAGTAGTGTTTCGGTTTTCCAATCCGAATTCGGATGTTTAAATGCTAATCATGTCCAACATGATTGACTTTATGTTTTCGAACATAAATGTCTCTCTCATGCGTGCTAGCTCATCGGTGTCTTTTAGACTCCGAGTTTTGCAACGCCCTCTGTCATGAGTTTTTGGGTCGAAATTCTTTTAGACTTTCCGAGTCTTAGATTTTCTGTTTCGGATCTCAAGCATCTCAGCGTACTGAGTCTCTCTAATCCTATCATCCTTTTGATCTATGCTTATAGATCTTCAGATGCCCAAAATGGCATTTTATCCTTTTGTGTGTGGTCCTTTATTGAGTCAGTTCGTTACTGTTATACAACACCTTATGTCGTACTCAATCTTTTGTATGTACTCTGCATACGGACCCGGAAGGTTTGTTTACTCCCACTTACCTTCTTGAAACTCGTGATTCAAGATTTTCTTCATTCTCCAGGAATCAAATTTCTCTGATTGCCTTTTGAATCGAAGATTCTAACTCTTGCGTGCTTTTAATCCGTCGATAGATTTCTGAAGCATGCTTGTGGACATAACTTCATTGGAAGAATCTTTATTCTTCTTGTCTCGTTTCGGGAAACACGAATGTTTCCATCCTTCTCAGTTTTCTATTTTGGAAATGATGAGACATGAAAATGTCCCATCTGAATCTCTTAACTCGGGTTAGTTAGTCCAGTTCGAGCGGTTACTCTGATGATTTGTTTGATTTTCTTTCTCAGGTCTCATTTACGGAGTTCGATGCGAAAACACCATGATAAATACATACTTGAGGGGCATTTTGGTCATTTTAATGACAAGGGTATTCTGGTCAATATTAGTGCTCATGTGAAAGTAGAGTTCAAGACGAACTTGTGGGCGAAAACGGAAGTCGAATCGGAGTTCAGATGAGAAAGTTAGCCGAAGTCAAAGATTGGAGTCAAAGGCGATTGACCATGTTCTAGATGACACGTGGCAATAATCCAGTTTGGTGATATTGTTCAATCTGACGGTACGTGAAATATTTGGTATAGTGTCGGGTAAAGAAGGACGGTACTTTGGTTTTTCCGGAAACATGATTTGGTGCTTCACAAGCAACAGTTTCATCAGTACTCCCTAAGGCGTGGGGCTGAATCTAACGGCTGGCGCTCCCACCTTTCTTGTTCCGTCATCGTGGCAACCCGTTGCATCTCTTTCCGTAGTCCCGCGAAGTACAGTAACAGTTCGCCCTCCATTTCTCACGCAACAACCAGCAAGCAAGTTACCAAATTTGTGGGATTCTCTCCTTCTATTTTCAAACCAAAATTAGCTTATTCTATAGAGAGAGAAATTTATTTCTCTAGATAAGGGACAGAGAAAGAAAGAGAGAAACCGAGATGGAGATTAGGAAAGAAATAGAGAAAAGGAAAGAGAGGAGTGAAATGGAATGTTTCTAAAGAGAGAGAGATGTCGGTTTTTGGAAGTTCATCATCTTCTCCACGGCTTATAACAAGAGGAAACAGGGAGTTGGAGTTTTATCATCTCTCGGCTGGGGACAGGAAACAAAAGACCGACCACCATTAACATCATCTCTCCACGGCTACAGACACAATAGGAAAAGAGTTTAGAGAGAGAGAGAGGCTGCTCGGCCATTAAAGAAGAAACCAAGAGCTAGAGAGAGAAAGTGAGGGAAAGAGTATTTGTTTTGTTTTCTTTTTCTTCTTCTGACATCCTTCTCTTTGT
>BEHA01001153.1:76402-102371 GCA_002897215.1 Eschscholzia californica subsp. californica | reverse complement strand
AAGAGCTTCAAGTGTAGCTCCTCTACTTGGGACACGAGCAATCAATTTGATCTCCCACCTTGCTGTATAGCTAGCACACCAATGGTGGTTGGAAAAGAAGAACACCTTCTTCTTTGACTAGATTGATAGTTAATGGGAATTAGCTCACTTTCTCCTCTCTACTTGATGTGGTAGAGTAAGAAAGCTTAGAGACAAATTTCACACCTTATTCTCTGCCCTAAGAGTGTTTATATAGAACCCTAATAAGAATCCACCTCCTTTTAGGTTTCCTAAAACAGCCTTTAGAATAAGATTTAGGGAAATAGTCGAAAATAGCAACTATTGGTATTTTCTCAATTCCCTAAGGAGGAGGTGTCCAAACACCACGAAAATTAGCAGATATAATGTTTATTATTTCAGAAACTAACCCTCCAAAATTCAGCCCAATCCGAGTCCTAGAAGTACCCGAACCGGTCTAGGCCCAAAAACCCTGTTTTTGGCCTTTTTGTACTATCTTTGCCTAATTCCTTTTTAGGCCTATGAGATATGTTTATGGGACACTCCCATGATTATATCTCACTCCCACTAGTCATATCCTAGATCAATTTGTCACTCTTATGTGTAACCCGTTGTAGGATCCGATCGAAGTTAGCCGCGAATTACTTCGTAATTCGACGATCGTAGTTGGTCTCTAGCTACAACTCTACGATCCCTAAATCAATCGGACTTGATGATCTTCCACATCAATTGTCCTATCCGACAAATTGTTCGCATTGTCACCTTGGTCGAAGGACATCTCCTTCAACTCCTTCATTCAGTACATGTTTAGAATGTATTCATACCACTACGAAAAGCACCCATTTTACGATAAAAGAAACCCTAATTTGTTTTGACAGGGTTTGCTCTAGAAAAGAAAAAAAACGAACAAAAATGGAAATGAAGAAGGAAAACTAACCACTGTCGCCAGTGAGGAGATCGTGATCAGCCCTAGCTCTTGCTAGTGCTACGACCATTTTTTCTCTTCCTTCTTCTTCTAGTTAACGAGGGGAAACTGTTCCCTTTACTCTATTTCTGTCTCTAACAACTATCCGCTTTCTCTTTCTCTCTCTAAAACTAAAACCGAGGATGGTTGGTGGCCGTAGAAATTGGCAGGAGAGAATAATAAAAGGAGATTTGTCGACCAAGAAGAAGAAGAATCGAAGAAGATGATTCGAAAAAGATGATTTAGAAAACAATAAGAAGAATCGAGTGAGAAACATTGAAGAAGAAGATAGTAGAGAAGAAAAACCCTAAAAAGCATCCCAACTTTTAGAGAGAGAGTCAGATAGAGAGAAAGAAAGAAAAGTTAGAGAGAGAGAGAAGAGAGAAGAACACAAATTCATTCAATGGCAGAAACTCTGGAAGAAATAAGAAATTTGCATCACCCTCTCTAACTTGGGAGAGAGAGAGAGTTATTTGATGATGAAGCCATGATTTTGGATTTACTTCAGTTATTCAACACCTTCATAAGCCATGATTTTGGATTTACTTCAGTTCTTTCAACTCCTTCATCAAGCCAAACTCGATCATATCCTTTCACAAATATCTTCTTTATCCCTTCAAAATTTCATCCACAATTAAGAATATTTTTATTTTTATTTCGATTCTATGTCTCTTATCAACAAATACATCATTCTTGAATCTAAAACCTTCACCTTCTCATTCCCAGATGATAACTCCATTTTCATTCATGAAAGAGGTAAGGGCACTAACGTGAAAGCTTCACTACCTTATCAAAACATCCTAGACATCATAAACTTTCTTCGATTAGAAGCTGTTTTTGCTCCCTATCGATACGACCAAACTCGTTTTAATGTTCATGGGAACAAGTGGGTATGGGAAAGTGATGGGCCTAAAAAAGTTTCCTAAATAGGTCACCACTCGCAAGTATACGGGCGTCAAGTAATAGTTCCGGTAAGACCGGTTCGTTCCTCAGAGACTAAGTCAATCTATTCTGACTCCTATAACTAATTTGGATTTTCTTCAGATTTTGATTTTCTTGCAATTTCAAACAATAATACTAACAAAGACAAATAATATGGTAAATGATTTTATGGGGGAAGTAGCCTAGGGTTCAGAATCCATTCTAATCATGCATAGACCTCGAATTAAATTTTATATCTTTTATGAATCAAAATACTAAGTTCTTATCAACTCTAACTATTATCTATCAACTAGCAAGTATCCACAAGTTCAACAAAAAAAAAAAACTAGCAAGTATCCACCATTAAAGAACCTAACCTAAACATGGTGGATCAAGCTTCAAGAAGCATAGGTAATGAAAGACAAGTCACGATTCAATGATCGACTAACAACTAAGAAGTATAAATCATTAAAGGTGTCAATCTAAATATGATAAATCAACTCAAGAATATTAATCGATGAATAAATCATGAACAAAGTTTGAAAGAAATCAATACATGAAGAATTTAATTTATCAAAATAATTGTGTAATATGCATAATTAGAACTTCATCAAAACCCTAGACTAAAGGAAAATTAGCTACTCATCACTAAAGAGATCATAATCATGGTGGGATAAATGAGAAATAATAACATTAAAGAAAGAAAAAGAATCGGGAAAGAAAACACCTTTTTTCTCGCAAATTTCCCTCTGTGCAGCCAAACAGACCCTTAGGGAAAACGATTTCCTGGTGAGAAAGTTATTTTCCTCGACTGGTTTTTCTCTCTCTCTACTGTTTTCTCTTTCTTTCTCACTCTAAACTTTATCTTTATCTCTCTAAAAAATAATATAGCTCTCTCTTTCTCTCTCTAACAGAAACAAGAAAGAAAGAAGAAGAAAAAGATGATTTCAATGGATTTTATAAATAATTAAAACTCTTTCTCTCTCTACAAAACAGTAACCTCTCTCTCTCTTAACTCTTTCTATCTATCCTTTTCTCTCTCACAAAGAGAAGGATTAGAAGAAGAAGAAGAAACAGAAAAGATTCAAACTCTCTCTCTCTCTCTCTCTAGCTCTCGGTTGTGACTTGTTAATGGCCGAACTATGTTGTAAGCCGTGGAGAGATGTCTTCCAAAACCGAGATGCCTCCTCTGTCCTTGTTCTTCCTGTTAAATAAAGATCAAACAAAATTCGAAATTCTCCCAATCCATCAACCACCCAATCGAATCCCCTCCAAAAGCAACTTTCCAAAACCTTTTTCTCTCTCTAAAAATATATTTTGATCTCTAAAAATAACCAGCTTCTCCCTATCAAATCTCCATCGAATCCCCTCATCTCTTCCTTCCTCTAATATCAATGAAGATGAGAGAAAATCTCTTCCAACCGTAATCTTTCTTTCTTTCTTTACTCTCTGAAAATCTTTAGAATGTATTGATGGTAAAATCTCTTCATTTAATCACTAATGGAAATCTTCATCTCTATCTCTGAAAATCTCTCTTCATTCCATTTCTATGAAGTTTCTAAGAGTTCCTTTAATTTCTTTCGCTTTCTACTGTATACTTACCAAAATAGTTTTAGGAGATAAGAGAGAAAGATAGTAGACCAAACCGAATTGACCCTTTCTTCACACGTCACGTCGTTGCTGGTACTATGCCATGCTGGTTTTGACGTGATCTTGTAAAGTGAGAGAGATTCAGTACACCTGATGTAGCATAAGAAGTTACGGCCATCACAATAAAGCCGCGGGATTCTACTGGTTTGCACGTGAGTCGTCGGGTCAAGGTAAGTACGGGAATGGATTTTCGGAGATCATAGTAGACGCCTGCATCGAGATACACTGGATCTTGCCCTCCTTGTCATCCCGAGAGTATACCGTCAGGTCCGAACAATGTACAGAAAATCCTCATCTCACCATTCTGTTTGCGCCACGCGTCCTTGGGAGATTCGTGTTGACCTTTGGTCAACAGATTTGAACCCAAATTTTGACTTAAGCTGACTTTTCGCTCTAGACTCCGATTTAAGTTCCGCTTTCGCTGATGGATTCGTATTGAACTCTACTTTCACATGAGCACTAATATTGACCAGAATACCCTTGTCATTAAAATGACCAAAATGCCCCTCAAGTATGTCTTTATAACGATGTTTCCGCATCGAACTCCGTAAATGAGACCTGAGAAAGAAAATCAAACAAATCATCAGAGTAACCGCTCGAACTGGACTAACTAACCCGAGTTAAGAGATTCAAATGGGACATTTTCATGTCTCATCAGAAAGGCTTCACAACGACAGAGGACAATTCATTCGTGGTTTTGCTAATATTATCAACCAGTCCAGCTTGTGGAAATCCTTTGTTATACCAGCAGGTAACTTTAATTGGGCAAGGAACTCTCTAGCAGACTTGCTTGAAGACTTGTTGAGAGAAAAAACACAAAAAACTTTTAAGCAACCCACAAACACAATCCCTGATCCTCACCAGACCAACTCATGGCTCAATCCTTTAAGTTTTCCCCCTCTTGCCACTCAGATTACTAATCCTAATTCCCCATCTTCACAAAACACTCACAAAGCCAACCAGCATTACCCCTCATCTTATCCGGGCAAGAGTTCCCTTATTAACTTCAATTCGGAACTTACTTTTACAGTCAAAGTATCACCCTCTATCCGAGGCATAGGGTGGGAAGGGGTGTCTAAAGCTATTCAAAATCATCTCCACAGAATCCCCATTACAAATCTTAAACCAATAGCAAACAATTTGGCTATCTTCACCACCCATTCTTACTCAGGGAAAGATCAAATTCTGGCTTATACTCAAGAGATAGCTTTGGGGAGACACTTTATTTCTTGGTCTCCTTGGGATGAGGACGATATATCCTCATCGATCCCCTCTTTCCATAGTAACACTTGCTGGTTACATATCAAAGGTCTTCCTATAACTTTTTGGGAGATAGAAAACTTCAAGCTCATAGGGGAAAATTTGGGAGTTTTCATGGGAGTTGACACATCTACTTACACATGAACTGATCTTAGATTTTGCAAATTACTTATCCAACACACCAACAAGCTTCAGCCTATTTCTTTCCCCTTTACCCCTGTTAACTCCAAGAAAGCCTTCATCCTTTCAACTGAATTAGCTTCCCCACCATTCAGTGGGTACTCTGTGGCCAGGTTGGACAACCTTACCAATTTGCCAGGCAATCTGGCACTGGAAATTGCTCCGGCGATGCTCCAAACAAACAGAGAAGAATCAGATCGAGGCGGGAAAAATAAAACTCAAATTTGAATCTGTTGATGGATGGTACAAGCTCTCAAAATGTATTGGTTAATTTTCTGCCCCCTAAGTCAGCAGACTCTGCATCGAAATGGGCTAGCCCCATTGAGTCCACTTGCACAAATTTGGGCAACCCTATCTCTGATTCCCATCCCTACACAAATTTTCGTTCCAATCCTGAAACCCTCAACCATTTGGAAACTAATCAAACCACAACCTGCTCCCCTATCACACCATCTAACACCCTACCTCTCATCAATCTGTCAAAACCACAGTTAACCACTTACCCCTCCATCATTATTGAGCTCAATCAAAACAACTGCTCTTCTGCCCCAACTTCCATCCCCCTTTACAACCAGTTCTCTGCCTTGGAAACCCTAGAAGTGCACAACACTTATACCAAGCCTGGTTCATGGGCTTATCCAAGCCCACCAGTAGGTCTAGAGACCCCATAACTTTTTGAAATGAATGGGCATTATCCATCCTCACCCCATGAAACTAGTCCAACATCTTGAACTGTTCTCCACAACCCCTCTCTAGGTTATTAAGCCTCTTAATTTTATCAAGCCTCACAATGTTATCTCTGAATGGGGTTGGAATTGAAAAAAGCAGCAACTTTGAAACCATTCATTGATAGGAGGAGATCAGTTCAAAAGCAAGCTTTAGAGTATTACATTAACCAGCTTCATGAGACAGACCCATGCAAAAATAGAGTTCCCTTCTTTGACCCAATCGTTCCGTCGGAACCAATAATTTACATAGAACCGGATCATATCACTTCCATTCTGCACAATGAATGTCATATAGCTACTAAAGCTTCTTGCATCAATCGCATCCAACCCACACCATGTCGCTCATCCCTCCTAATCAAAAATCAATTACAACCCCATCAACCCCATGTTCCTATTCTACTACCCAGCAACCCTGATTATGCCACTCCCTTGGTATACAAAACTACAATGTTTAAACAACCAGCAAATACAATGCTTACATCTCCAGTAATCTTGAGGATTGAAGAGGATGATGTTACTCTCAATGGATTTTAATGCTCTATCTTGGAACATTAGAGGATTTGGCAAGATTGGTAGATTCGCTTCCGTTAACACCATCATCAAGAAAGAAAAACCTTCTATTATTTGTCTCCAAAAAACAAAAAAGGAGATAATTTCCACAACTCATATTCGAAAGATGCGGGGGAGCAACAACATGATAGGTATTAACATACCAGCTATTGGTTCAGCCGGGGGAATTCTAACTAGTTGGGACCCAGACAAGTTTGAGCTTGAAACATCTCTTTCCCAGACTCATTGCCTTACCATCATTGATAGGATAAAGAACCACAACTCTTCAGTGATGATTTCAAATATATATGGCCCTTTGGGCAGTGAGAACAAAAAGAAACTTTGGCAAGAGCTTGAGTGCATTAAAAACCTAAATGATCATCCTTGGTTGATTCTTGGTGACTTCAATGTCACAAGGTATGTGAGTGAAAAGAACAAACCCAGTATTATCACCAAACACATGGAGAGATTTAACAACTTTATCAACTCCAATGGGCTAGTGGATTATCCCATGTGTGGAGGATCCTTCACCTGGTCAAATGGACGAGACGATCCCACGATGAGCAGAATTGATAGAGTCCTTTGCAACCAAGCTTGGCAGCAAATCCTTCCTCATACTACCCTTAATATGCTTACCCGCTCTGTGTCTGATCATTCACCATTATCTCTCTTATCAAATGGCCTACCCCAAAATCCCCACCCATTCAGATTCGACAACTTTTGACTAAACCATGATTCTTTCTATGATATAGTAGAAGAATCATGGAATTCTCTATTTTTTTAAGGTTCCCCGAGTTACTCGTTCGCAAAGAAATTACAAGCTTTGAAACCCATTCTCAAGAAGTGGGCTAAAGATAAGTTCAACAACATGGAAGAGAAATATAAATCTCTCAATGAAGACATAACTCTCTTTAACAACATAGAAGAAACCAGAAGCTTATCTGAGGATGAGATAAATGAAAGAAATGAGTTGCTCACCCAAACCAACAAAGTAGCAGCTGACTTAGAAATTAAGTGGCACCAAAAGGCGAAAACAAATTGGGTAGCCGATGGCGACAAGAACACCAAGTATTACCATCCCATTGCCAATCATAAGAAGAAGAAAGGCCTGATTAGATCACTTCAAATTGATTCAGTTACTAGTACAAATCCTGAAGAAATCAAACAAGCTTTTATTCAATTCTACTCACAACTTTTCTCGGCTCCGACTACTGTTCCTAATTGGCAAGATTTGCCTCCTCTGTATTCCCTCACAGATAAAGAAGCTCAATCCCTAGATAAGCCTATTCTGGTGGAAGAAATTGATTCAGTGATAAAAAAAACTAAAACCATGTAAGCCACCTGGACCCGATGGCTATACATATGAATTCTTCAAGAAGACATGGGGAATTATTAAGAACGACTTCATCAACATGATTGTCGAGTTTAATAATGTCGGGTTCTTAGATTGGAGACATAACTGCACATTCATCACATTGATTCCTACAAAAGACATCTCCAATCATCCCAAAGACTTTAGGCCAATAAGTCTCATCAATGCAACCCACAAGATCTTCAACAAGGTACTTTCCAATGGACTCAAAACTTTTCTTTCCAAGCTCGTTTCGGATACACAAGGTGCTTTTGTTCCCAATAGACAGATTCAAGACTCAATACTCATAGCCTCAGAAATCATAGAGTCCATGACTAAATTGAAATCTCCGGGTCTGATTTTCAAGATCGACATAGAGAAGGCCTTCGATAATGTTCGTTAGGACTCTATAGACAAAGTTTTGGAGAGTATGGGTTTCAATTAGAGATGGAGAAGATGGGTTAAATTAGGTATGAATTCAACTCACTTTTCAGTCTTGATCAATGGAGAATCGAGTGGTTTCTTTAATAGCTTCAAAGGGTTGTGATGAGACATGAAAATGTCCCATCTGAATCTCTTAACTCGGGTTAGTTAGTCCAGTTCGAATGGTTACTCTGATGATTTGTTTGATTTTCTTTCTCAGGTGTCATTTACGGAGCTCGATGCGGAACATCATGATAAAGACATACTTGAGGGGCATTTTGGTCATTTTAATGACAAGGGTATTCTGATCAATATTAGTGCTCATGTGAAAGTAGAGTCCATTACGAATCTATCGGCGAAAGCGGAACTAGAATCGGAGTCCGGATGAGGGAGATAGACTAAGTCAAAGTTTGGGTCAAAGCTAGTTGACTAAAGTGAAGCAAATACCGTCCAGAGACACGTGGCACAAACCGAACGTTGATTCCAAATTTTCGGTACAAAGTCGGTCATAATTCGGGACTGCTTTCTCGGTAAGAGTCCATTCAAATCTAATGGCCTATTTCAGTTCTCGTACACGTGTTGTCATCCGGGGAGCATCTTAAATTTTTTTTCAATACATCAAGAAACACTGAAGTCGTTGCCAGCGACGTACAAGCTGACTGGGCAGTGCTTATCTCTTCTTTTCTCTCTCTCGTCTCACTGTTAACAACAGAGATAGAAAGTTTAGATAGATGGAATGAAGATAATCGAGAGAGAAAGAGTTATAGAAAGTTTTTTTTTAAAAACAGAAAGAGGAGAGAAAGAGATAGAAGCAAAATTTAAAACCGAAAGAACAGAGATGGAAGGAGCCCGATATATTTTCTAGAGAGAGAGAGAGATATAGGCTGTCGGCTATAAGAAACGACCGAGAGGAACTAATTGGGTATCACGGTTTAAGTAGAGGACTCGGTTTTGGGAGCTCTCATTGGAATCGAATTGAAAACGAGAGAACTCATCATCGACTGACGGCTGAAACCAGAGAAGGACCGACCACCATCATCACTCGGCCAATAAAGCTTATAACCGAGCCAGAGAGAAAGAGAGAAAGTTTGAGAGTTTTTTGTTTTTGTTGCTTTTTCCTTTGATTCTTCTCTTTGTGAGAGAGAAAAGGAGAGATTGAAAGAGTTAGTGAGAGAGAAGCTCTTGAATTGTAGAGAGAGAAAGAGATTTAATCAAAGTTATAAAACTCCATTATCATCTTCTTCTTCTTCTTTCTTCATTGATTCGGTTATAAATAGAAAGAGAGTGTTCATAGTTTGTTTAGAGAGAGAGAAAGGAAGAGAAAACAGTAAAGGAAGAGAAAAACCAGAGAAGGAAAATTATTTTCTCACCAGGAAATCGTTTCCGGGAAGACGAGAAAATAATTTTCCCTAAGGGTTTGGTTTGGCTGCGCAGAAGAAAAAAAAAAGCGAAAAAAGGTGTTTTCTTCTCCGAATTTTTTTTCTTTCATTAATGTTATTAATTTTTATCTCTCCCACCATGATTATGATCTCTTTAGTGATGAGTAGCTAATTTATCTAATCTAGGGTTAGGACGAAACCTTAGTATCGCGTAAATGTCTGACTTTTTCAACTCATACCTAATATCTTCGAAGTACTTTTAAATGATAAATTGATTTTTCTTATTTAAATTCATGATATGTCTTTCATTAACTATACTTATATTTTGATGATTCATGTTTAGACTAAGTGTCTTTAATGTCTCATGCTTAGGATTTGATAGTTAATAGTTAGATTATCACTTGAATATTTATTTTTGAAATCAAAACATTATATTTTATTCTAAGAAAGTTGTATTTTCCGAGGATCATAGATTTGTCTCTCCTTGAGTTATAGAAGATCGAGTTCTCACTAATTAGGCAATAATTTACGCATATTTAGGTGGATTCTGAAACCCCTAGACTTTCTCCACATAAAACTTCTCCTTACACTTTATTTTCCCGTTAGTTTGGAATTATTCATTATTTTTCCCACCTCAACATCTTACACCAAAGTAAATCCAAATTAGTTATAGGAGTCAGAATAGATTGACTTAGTCTCTGAGGAACGAACCGGTCTTACCGGAATTATCACTTGACGCTCGTATACTTGTGGGTGGTGACCTATTTAGGGTAACCTTTTAGGCCCATCAAGTTTTTGGCGCCGCTGCCGGGGACTATGTTTTAAATTTATTTCTATATTTGGAAAGTTTTATTTTTGGTAAGTTTTTATTTTTGGACACTTTGACTTGCTTTTCCATTTTTGGTGTGTAGAACGCTAAGGAGCGAAGGAAAAGGCGCAACAAGGAGAGGAGCTCAAGAAGGAAAATTTACATTTTTTTTTTAGTATTTTTTTTTTTGGTGAGAGAGAGACTTTTAGACTTTCTAGTTTTATTTTGGTTTTAAAGTTTTGACCCTAAATTGGAGGGCTTTATAAATTGTAACCGAAAACCAAAACGAAGCCTCGGGTTGGAACACTCACGGGAGAGTGGCCCGGGTCGTCTGCAAGGGTCATCGTCCGTCTTGAATGGGAGGTAATTTCTCTAATCACCCACGAAGCCCCTGTCCGTGGGTAATTGTGTGTTTTGTGTGCCTAATTGCTTGATCGAATTGTTTAGTATAAGCATTCTAGTAAGGGCAATAACCCAATTGAAAGATAGGAGACGGATTTCATCACCGTTCTCTTGCCCAAATAGGTAACAACATTCACGATCCTAAACCTCACCTAAAAACTAAAATTTGATTTAGACATCAGCCCCTAAGGTGACGAGCTCATAGGATCTTTGAAACAATTCAGGGACTTGATTTTTATTTGGGCATTCCTAAAAGGAAAATTCACTCAACTCTTTATAAGGTCGCCTCGAGAAGAGGAAACGTTACCAGGTTGGACGGCTATCACAACGTTTATCGTTGGTCGTCTCCAAGAGTTGTTTGATCGTAGTACTTGGACGGAGTAACCCTCATAACAATTATAGTTCAAGCTTTGTAACGAAGTAGGAGCTGTCTAGAATTTTAGGGTGAATCTGACCAACTTGTCTGTCTAGATTCTGTTTAGGTTACTTGGTGGAGTCAGACTGATTGTGTTTGCTTTCCTCTAGGGTCTTCGTAGTGATTCCTCGGTCTTTGACTTAAAAAAAAAACTTTGTTGAGAATATCCTTGGTCATTGGGCTCTAGTTTATGCCCAATAGATATCGTGATAAAATAGGTCGTTTCATTAGTAGAGAAACTCATCTAAGTAATCTTCTAGCCAATCTCTCTTTGAGTGACACTATGGGTGAAAATCTGAACCAAGCCATGGGTGGAAATCAGCCTATGACACTCAGGGATTTTATGAATCCTACTAGAACTTGTCAACCATCTAGCATACGGTTACCCCACTCCACGTCTCACTTTGAGTTAAAGCCGAGCATTATCCAAATGCTCCCTACCTTCCGTGGGGTTGAGAACGAGAACCCCTACCACCATGTTAGGGATTTTGAAGAAATCTGTGGGACTATGAATCTCCCTAATATGCCTGATGAAATTTTGAGACTTAGGTTGTTCCCTTTCTCTTTAAAAGAGAAAGAAAAATCTTGGTTGTATGCCTTACAACCTCATTCCATTACTAAATGGGAAGAATTAAGCAATTTGTTCCTTCTGAAATTCTTCCCTAAACACAAAACTATCACTTTAAGGCAAAGTCTTAACAGTTTTGTGCAACAAGAAGGAGAGTCTCTCTATAACTATCTTGAGAGGTTCAAAGAACTTGAACTACAGTGTCCACATCATGGTTTTGAAAAAATGAGACTAGTCCAGATTCTTTATGATGGACTAAATTATTCAACTACATCCATGGTAGAGTCATTCTGTAATGGCGGGTTTATCGGTAAGAGTGCTGATGATTGCATGACATTTCTAGAAGAATTGGCTGAGAAATCCCACCAATGGGAAACTTTTAGAGGACCTCCTACTAGGGCAAATCCTACTCCAAGTAAAAGTGGCATCTATAGAATTGATGAGTCAGAACTTAAACTCGCCGCCATGGCTAGAAGAATAGAAGCCCTAGAACTTGGTCAGCCTAAAGCATTCAGGGAGGATCCCACTCAGGTCATGAGTGTTGGAAATGAATCCACCTCTTATCCGTGCTCCGTCTGTGGAGACCCTTCTCATATAGGGAACAAATGTACCCTATTTCTTGGTTCTGCTGAAAAAGAACAAGCTTATGTTCTTTACCAAAACTCTAGGCAAGACAATCATCAGAAGTATGACCCTTATTCTAACACGTATAATCCAGGTTGGAGAAGTCATCCCAACTTCTCCTGGTCCAAGAGTCAAAATCAGGGTCAGCCTAGTAGTTCAATGAACCCCCCTGGGTTTAATGCTCCGTGGAATCCTTCTGCTCAACCTAGTACACAATATCCTTCTCAAAACAAGGACTCCTTAGAGGAGACCATGAATAAATTTATGCAAATGACCACCCAGTCTATAATTCGTTTGGAAACCAAGCTAGAAGCCATTAGCCAGAGAGAAAAAGGTGAGTTTCCTAGTCAAACGGAGCAAAACCCAAAAGGTACACTAGATAAACAACCAATGGGTCAAGCCAATGCAGTAACCACCCTTAGAAGTGGTAGGGTAGTTGATACTAAGGTAGGAGTTCCTGAAGATAGAGAAAGAAATCATGAACCGTCTTCTATGCCAACCAGAGTCTCTAGTGAAGAGCCTGAGAAGGCTCCTGAGTCTGAGGAACCACCTGTAGTGCCTGAGCCTTACATTCCTAGAGCCCCGTATCCTCAGCGTCTCGTAGAGCCAAAGAAGAAGTCTCAGTTCGAGGAGATAATGGAAATATTTAAACAAGTCAACATTAATATTCCATTACTATATGCAATTAAACAGATCCCAGCTTACGCTAAGTTCCTTAAAGACCTATGTACTAGAAAGCGTAAGATGAATGTGCATAAGAAGGTCTTTTTGACTCAACAAGTGAGTTCTATCATCCAACAAAACCTTCCACCTAAGTACAAAGATCCAGGAAGTCCTACATTACCTTGCACTATAGGGGACCATAAGATCGAGCGAGCTTTGTTAGATCTAGGTGCCAGTGTCAACCTTCTTCCTTACTCTGTGTACTTACGATTAGGTTTAGGAGAAATAAAACCTACTTCAGTAGTTCTTCAGCTGGCAGATCGGTCTGTCAGACGACCACGTGGCATAGTAGAGGATGTTCTGATAAAAGTTTGTGAGTTTATCTTTCCTATAGATTTCATCATCCTAGATACTGAACCAGTTCATGATACCCAAAGTCAAATCCCTGTCATTTTGGGTTGACCATTTTTCGCTACATCAAATGCTGTCATATACTGTAGAAGTGGTCTTTTAAGATTGTCATTTGGAAATATGACGGTGGAGATGAATATTTTTAATGCGGGACTTTACCCTCATGACATAGATCAGTTCAGTGGGTTGAACTTGGTGGAGTTATTAGTTCAAGATGCATTACCAACAACTCAATCGAAAGATCCTTTAGAAACTCTATTGGCACTTTTATGCTTAGATGAGGAAGCTAGTATTAATGAGATAGAAAACATATCAGAGTCTACTTCCTTATTAGTATCTGAGTCGATTAGTTTGCAAACCTTAGAGTCACCACTTCCATCGTATGAGTCAATGGTTAGTCCTGACGAAACTTTGGAGCCACTTCCAGAGGAGGGAGATGTCAAGGTCATGTCAAATTCGGTATCGACACCTCGTTTTATCGATAATCTTATTGATAAACACGAAAGTCTTTCCAGAAACGAAGATGATGAGTCATGGGTGCTCAATCTGTTAAATGAGAGTGATGACTCGTTCGACTTGGGTGAAGATCCAGAATTCTTCAAGGACCCTGATTACATCATGATAAAAGAGATCACTGAAGGTTTATCTGAACCAATTTCTAGGGAGTTTGAGTCGGGAAGTCGGGTTATTCCTTTGGAAGTACCCAACATACCTGTTTTGGAAACCGCTAGTCTAAGTATAGACGTCTTTGATAGTCCTCAAGATCCTCTTGCATTGTGTCCATCGGGAGCATGTTGGGAAGTTTGTGCAATCTCTCACTTGGTTTCTCCTCCCTACATAGATCCTTTCTATTAGGACTATAGTTCTGCTAGTCCATTGCCAAACTTAACGACTTTATTGTCGTCTAAGTTTGGGGATTCTTACCTGATCACGATAGTCTCACGGGTACTGCAACATATTTACACAAGTGTGAGACTATCATTCACTAATCACTTCGTGTCTTGGGTAGATCCTCAGATGTTTCGCCTATTGGTTTATGGAGATGTTACTTAAGGATTGTTGAATCATCTGTATCGTCTGGCTGAAGACGTTAAACTTGGCGCTTTCTGGGAGGCAACCCATGCATAGGACTTCTGAATCTGGTAACATCTTTCCTTAATCCTATTATTTTTGCATAGTCTTTAGAACATTGAGGACAATGTTCGGTTTAAGTTTGGGGATAGGGGATTGAATTTTTAGTCCTTATTTCAAAAATTCAAAAGGATTCAAAATTTTTAATTTTTGGATTGAAAATGTGAGTCTAGTTGTTTTTGCTTGTTAATAGTTATAGAGAGTTTGTCAGACTATCCGTTTGCTAAAGGTTAAGTCTTGAAGTTGTTTGTGCACTAGCCATGTGAGCGTTAGATAGGTGAATAGTTGACTTTTCTGAGAGAACTTAATCGATCATTAGTGGAGACTTAACCCATGTGAGATTCTGAGCCTTTCTTGTTGTTTTGAGTGATCTCTTCTGAGTTAACTCTGAGTAGAATGAAGAGCTACTCAACCTCGCAATATTCATTAGAGCTCAGTTGATCTCTTGAGTTCACATTTTACAACCACTAGGGATGTCCTCAGGAATGCAAACCTTACTCTTGTAGTCTGAGAAACTTGAAAACAGTGTCAACTAGAGGAAGATAGAAAATTTCATCCATCATTTAGAACCCTGAGAATAAGGCATGAAGCAAAATGAAGAGAGTTTTACTAAAGGAAAGAATAATGTGAAGAAAGTATGTTATGTATTTTGAGTTTTGTTACCAGAATCAGTTACAAAAAAAAGAAAAAGAAAATAGAAAATAGAAATTAAAAAAAAAAAAAAAAAATGTTTGCGTAGTTTTGTTTAAGTGTTTATCCCTTGAAGTAGTTCTTGAAGATATGAAGACGTCGAGTTCTCAGGAGTTCTAGTCACGTCATCATTATAGTCTATTGACCTCTAGGAAGCATTGTTAGATAACTGATCAGGTGAGAAGAGTTGGTTAGCTTCCCCATTCCGTATTAGTGGTTGTTTCCTTCCGATGAGATCAGTCGTTCACAAAAATTTTAGTCCGTCTTTTTCATGTGTTGAGTTTTCCTTCATACTCATACTCGCACATTGAGCGAACCATTTCTGAGTGACTTAAATTTTTTGAGTGTATGACCGTGAGGCAGCAGTCGAGGCGAAATGTATTGAGAAAGTAATCGAGGTCTTGTCTGTTCGGAACTGAAATGATACGCACATTGGCTGGTCACGTGCACTTCGGGTCTTGATTACTAGTGAAGGGATTTTTAGCGTTTGTGTGGTTTGGTCGACTTGGATTTCATTTCTATTAACTTTCGAAAGTAAACCGGATGAACAGTTTTAGTCCACATCATATTTAGACCCTTCTGGATTTTTGAAATTTTTGAATTTTGTGGGTAAATTCACTGCAAACCCTCACGAGACAAAACTCGTCCTCTAGGATAACCTAGAGGTTTAACGGCTTGTTGCACGTGCTAAGTGCAATCGTGATTCCCTACGAAAGTGGTGAAATGGCTTAGTTTTATTTTTCTGTTTTGCTCGAGGACTAGCAAAATCTAAGTTTGGGGATGTTTGATGAGACATGAAAATGTCCCATCTGAATCTCTTAACTCGGGTTAGTTAGTCCAGTTCGAACGGTTACTCTGATGATTTGTTTGATTTTCTTTCTCAGGTGTCATTTACGGAGCTCGATGCGGAACATCATGATAAAGACATACTTGAGGGGCATTTTGGTCATTTTAATGACAAGGGTATTCTGGTCAATATTAGTGCTCATGTGAAAGTAGAGTCCATTACGAATCTATCGGCGAAAGCGGAACTAGAATCGGAGTCCGGATGAGGGAGATAGACTAAGTCAAAGTTTGGGTCAAAGCTAGTTGACTAAAGTGAAGCAAATACCGTCCAGAGACACGTGGCACAAACCGAACGTTGATTCCAGATTTTCGGTACAAAGTCGGTCATAATTCGGGACTGCTTTCTCGGTAAGAGTCCATTCAAATCTAATGACCTATTTCAGTTCTCGTACACGTGTTGTCATCCGGGGAGCATCTTACATTTTTTTTCAATACATCAAGAAACACTGAAGTCGTTGCCAGCGACGTACAAGCTGACTGGGCAGTGATTATCTCTTCTTTTATCTCTCTCGTCTCACTGTTAACAACAGAGATAGAAAGTTTAGATAGATGGAATGAAGATAATCGAGAGAGAAAGAGTTATAGAAAGCTTTTTTTTAAAAACAGAAAGAGGAGAGAAAGAGATAGAAACAAAATTTAAAACAGAAAGAACAGAGATGGAAGGAGCCCGATATATTTTCTAGAGAGAGAGAGAGATATAGGTTGTCGGCTATAAGAAACGACCGAGAGGAACTAATTGGGTATCACGGTTTAAACAGAGGACTCGGTTTTGGGAGCTCTCATTGGAACCGAATTGAAAAAGAGAGAACTCATCATCGACTGACGGCTGAAACCAGAGAAGGACCGACCACCATCATCACTCGGCCATTAAAGCTTATAACCGAGCTAGAGAGAAAGAGAGAAAGTTTGAGAGTTTTCTGTTTTTGTTGCTTTTTCCTTTGATTCTTCTCTTTGTGAGAGAGAGAAGGAGAGATTGAAAGAGTTAGTGAGAGAGAAGCTCTTGAATTGTAGAGAGAGAAAGAGATTTAATCAAAGTTATAAAACTCCATTATCATCTTCTTCTTCTTCTTTCTTCATTGATTCGGTTATAAATAGAAAGAGAGTGTTCATAGTTTGTTTAGAGAGAGAAAGGAAGAGAAAACAGTAAAGGAAGAGAAAAACCAGAGAAGGAAAATTATTTTCTCACCAGGAAATCGTTTCCGAGAAGACGAGAAAATAATTTTCCCTAAGGGTCTGTTTGGCTGCGCAGAAGGGAAAAAAAGCGAAAAAAGGTGTTTTCTTCTCCGAATCTATTTCTTTCTTTAATGTTATTAATTTTTATCTCTCCCAGCATGATTATGATCTCTTTAGTGATGAGTAGCTAATTTATCTAATCTAGGGTTAGGACGAAACCTTAGTATCGCGTAAATGTCTGACTTTTTCAACTCATACCTAATATCTTCGAAGTACTTTTAAATGATAAATTGATTTTTCTTATTTAAATTCATGATATTTCTTTCATTAACTATACTCATATTTTGATGATTCATGTTTAGACTAAGTGTCTTTAATGTCTCATGCTTAGGATTTGATAGTTAATAGTTAGATTATCACTTGAATATTTATTTTTGAAATCAAAACATTATATTTTATTCTAAGAAAGTTGTATTTTTCGAGGATGATAGATTTGTCTCTCTTTGAGTTATAGAAGATCGAGTTGTCACTAATTAGGCAATAATTTACGCATATTTAGGTGGATTCTGAAACCCTAGACTTTCTCCTCATAAAACTTCTCCTTACACTTTATTTTCCCGTTAGTTTGGAATTATTCATTATTTTTCCCACCTCAACATCTTACACCAAAGTAAATCCAAATTAGTTATAGGAGTCAGAATAGATTGACTTAGTCTCTGAGGAACGAACCGGTCTTACCGGAATTATCACTTGACGCCCGTATACTTGCGGGTGGTGACCTATTTAGGATAACCTTTTAGGCCCATCAAGTATTTAGGACTCTATAGACAAAGTTTTGGAGAGTATGGGTTTCAATTGGAGATGGAGAAGATGGGTTAAATTAGGTATGAATTCAACTCACTTTTCAGTTTTGATCAATGGAGAATCGAGTGGTTTCTTCAATAGCTTCAAAGGGTTGCGACAAGGCGACCCTCTATCCCCCTTTATCTTCATTCTAGTAGGTGAGGTTTTTTCTGGGCTAATGAAAGAAGCCATAGCATCTAACAGATTACATGGGCTCAAGATTAATGCTCAGGGGAGCGAGATTTCTCATCTCCAATTCGTTGATGATACCGTGATATTTCTAGAAGCTAAGATTGAACAAGTTCAAGCTCTTAATATGGTGCTTCAACAATTCGAATCTTTTACAGGTCTTCGCATCAATTGAGATAAATCTAATATTATTGGGGTAAATACAGAGCAAGTTTTTCTAGATGAAGTCAAAAGCACTCTGCATTGCAAACAAGAAAACCTTCCCTTCTCTTATTTGGGGATGCCTCTAGGAAAATCGCCAAAATGCAAGCCCTTCTGGGATCCTGTTATAGATAAGCTTCAAAAAAGATTGGCTACATGGAAATGTAGATTTCTGTCTAAAGGAGGAAGAATAGTCTTGATCAAGAGCACTCTCTCAGCCATACCACTTTACTTTCTCTCCCTTTTTCTAATGCCGGTAACCATCAGGAAGAAGATTAGTAGAATTATCAAAAAAAATTTGTGGAGTTCGACCGTTAACAAGAGAAAAAATCATTGGGTTGCTTGGTCTAAAATAAATATAAGCAAAAAGTCAGGAGGCTTAGGTATTAAAAATTTGGAATTGTTGAATCAAGCCTTAATCGATAAATGGGTTTGGAGATATGGGCAAGAGCCTCAGAGCTTATGGAGAAAGATCGTTGATGAAAAGTATAAGGGAAAAGCCTCCCTTTGGTTCCCTACAGATCAAAAATCCTCTAAATTCTCGGGTCCATGGAGATACATCTCGTCTATGATCCCAAGTATCCTCAAACATACAAAACTAGAGATTAACAGGGGCTCACTTTTAAGCTATTGGTTAGATGATTGGACCGGGAGAGGAACCCCCAAATCTAGATTTCCAACATTGTGGCGAGCCACCAAAAAGAAATTTGCTACGATTGAAGATAATTTAGGTGGATCTTTTAGCGATGACTCTTGGAATCTTCACTTCTCACGTCCGATTAAAAATTCTGAGATTGGTCTCCTCACCGTCCTCCTTGATACTACTACAGAAGCGACTACTACTCTCAACTCAATGGTAGACTCTCGAAAATGGATGCCTTCTAACAAAGGTTTTTCAGTCAAATCATTGTACCAAAAGCTAGAACAACAAGCAGCATCATCCTCTCAATCTCAAGTTAAAATCCCAAAATGGTTTTGGAACAAGGTTATCCCGTCAAAGGTCTCCTTCCTTTTATGGGCAATAGTGCATAACGCAGTCCCCACAATGGACAACATCATTAAGAAAGGTTGCACGGCTCCTAATAGATGTTCTCTTTGCAAGTTCAATTGGGAATCGTCAACACATCTCTTCATCACTTGCCCATTCACTTCTAAAATTTGGGAGTCGATTAATCCCTCTCATCGTCTCATTACTAGCAATCAAACCATCTCTCAGGTTCTGACAGAGTGGAATCCGAAGAAGGTAACAAATAGGAAATCTTTCATCCGTATATGCATACCTCCTGCCATCGTATGGGCCACTTGGTTAGAGCGAAACAACCGATTAATGAAGAAAGATTATGATAAAGAAGCTTCCATGAAACTTAATCACACAAGTGAAAAACTTGATTCATTATTGGGCATGTAATCAAGAATGGAGTAGCACAACTCCCTTTAGCATTTATATTAGGAATTGGGATGTCTTGAACAAGCTTTAGGCCCACTGTAGCTTCCTTAGAATGCTCTTGTTGTGGTGCCATGGTTGGTTAACCATCTTGTTTCCCTCCATGGCTGTACTTTTGTTTTTCCCATTAATGAATCTATTTTACCTTCTCTAAAAAAAAAACTTTAGAGAGAAAGATAGTTTTAATTTGAAAGGGTATTTTGAGAATCAAAAGAATAAAAATGACCTCATTGACAATTATCCATATTATTTTAAACTTGAAGTATCATTGCCCACAATATATTAACAACTTCTAGTTAATAGAAAAAGATGATGGATTTTTTGGTTATTATGATAATATTTTGAACCCAAATAGTCATTTTTCCTTCTTTGTATTGAGTAAGAAGCCGATTGTTAATCCTTAAAGCGAGCATAAAACATTCGATCCTTGATTCAAACCCTGTAGTTGATAAACTTACACATCTTATGTATAAACTTCAACTAATTGGCAACAAAGAAAAATTATCTATTAAAACTCTACAAATTCGAAAAAAATTGGGAGAAAAATAAATGGTTTAACAACAATAGTTCAGAAGTCAACATAAAATTTTCTAAATTTCTTTTGTAGCTTTTGTTTTTCTGTCAAACAATTATCTTACTTAGACAGAAAGCGACCAAGAGCGTTTTCGTCTCCGAGCTCCGCCTAGCTAGTTAATCATCGGCTTATCGCAGGAGAATCTGGTTGATGAGCCACCAGAGTGTTGACATCAATATTCAACTCCACAGCTTTGGCTTTTGGGTCGGCCTCACTTCGACAAATCGGGCAAGTATTGTTGGACATCAACCATAAATCAATACACTTAGCATGAAAAATATGTTTACAATTGGGTAAAAGCCTAGCTACCTCATCTTCTTCAATGTTAGCCAAACAAACAGAGCACTCAATATTGCTTGCAGTTTCTTCTTCGACCGGCTCTGTTTTCCTATAAACGAATATAGGTAAAGAGGCGATAACGGATGGTTCGAGTCCTAAACTTGGTGGTGGCACAACCGATTGTGGATCTCCGGCTGCTGCAACTCCATCCAGTTGAATAACCAAAGATTGTTGTTGTGATACATGGCGCTTAAGAACAAATCTTAGGTACAGATAGATTAGAAGGACTATAAATGAAACAATAATTAATAGAATCATAGCAAAGAACAATATGGCATTGACTAAATTGAATTGGTTGATACTATGATCTTGGGTTTTTTGGTTATGACTCATTTGGGTGGAATGGAATGAATGAAAAATAATCAATAAGAATGTTTAATTTCTTTCTAGTTATTTAATCTGGAAATGTGAAATTGTTTGCCATTCAAGTCATTGACTTCATATATTATTACTTAATATTTGTATGTTTTGACTTAGTAAGCAGTAAAAATGTATTCTTGATCAAGGCTTCAACAAAAAAAAAGGAATTCTAATCAAGGTGGATGGCATGTCAAATTCTTGATCTTTTTTGTAAGGAGACCAATAAATAAAAATTATATAGACAAAATTTTAAGGAGATGATATAAAAAATTAGGAATCTTATATTGAGAATTTTTTTTAATTTTATAAAGGGACACAAATATACTACATTTTAACGAATACCTCCTACAGAATTTATTTTTCAAGGTAAATTTCTTCCCCCCTCCACAAGGCCTTTTCATTAATTCTGTTTGTTCATTCTTATTCAAATATAAAACTTTAATACTTTGTTTTTTCTCCATCAACATACTTGGATTCTTGTTGACACTAGTAAGGGAGCAACTTGAGCTAAGTTCGTAGGATTTTGGAACACTAGTAAGGGAGCAACTTGTTGCTCTTAACGAGCATGGCACATTGCCATGCTCGGGGTTTTGTAGAAATCACACGAAAATTTGGCGTGTCAGAAGAGATGTTACCACAAAATCTGAGACAAATAAGCAAAGTTGTCTGATTTCATGGCAACTTTGCCTCTAACTAGTAAAAATCTTGTGGGAATCCGACGACATTTTGGCCTGTTAGAAGCAAAGTTGTCAAGAAATTGGAAGATGGGGGTTTGATCTTCCTCCATCGTTATTTTTCTGCCACCGTTAAGGGCTTGCAAGGATGAGTTTGAGAGATGACATTCTCTTCCTTTATATTTTTGAGGTTGGATTTATTACTGCGAGATGTGGAAGTGACGGAGGTTGTAGTTTAGTTGCAGTAAGAGTGAAACAAGAAGATGAATAAAAAAATGACAGTTAGTTGTGTTTTTTTTTCCTACCTAGTTTATGCATTTTATGATTTTTATGGTTAATTCATGTTTTAATATTTGAATCCTTATAGTTGTTCCATTAAATAGAGTTAAATAATTCAATTATTTTCCACTTACATTGGAACTAATAGTCTATATAATATTTTTGTTTGTCTATATATTGATCACTAACAAAGGCCAAGCCGAGTCGGACAATTACGGTGGCACCCTCTTTTATTTCGGTATATTGTAATATATTTCCAAAGATGTTAGTGGGCGCATTGCGAGAGAACCCCGGCGATGCACCACCCCCTAACCCCAATGCTCCATAAAATCAAATTAAGTTGTGATTATGTAAAGAACTTTGTACGATTATATAGGTAATGTCCAAACTTGTTATAGGCAATCTTGCTAAAGGCAAGACTTAGAGGGTGTTTGATTTTCGCACTTATTAAGTGATTTTCACTTAATAAGTGCGGGCCGGCAATTTTAGGTCGTTTGTTTTTTCACTTAATAAGTGAATCACTTGTAAGTGAGGCTAAAGTAAGTGCAAAAAAGCAAGCTCCAATTGGAGCTTATTTTTTTGTACTTACTTTCTAAGTGCTAAAAAAAACATTTTTATCCTTCTCCGAATATAATTATTACTAAAAAAAATCTTACACAATTGATAAGTAAATTTTTTTTTATGACTTTAGCAATGACTCTTTTCCTTCTCCACTCATCCTTCACCTAAGCTTTTCTCCTAACTTTTTTTTCCATCTCTTCCCTCATTAATCACGAGACCACCCAAACTCCATGATGCAACGTAAGTTCTTTCTCCTTCATAATTTTTAATTATTTGAAGTTAATTGTGGACGGTAGGAAATCACACAATTAGTAGATCGTCGATTGATGGGCCACCGACAACTTGGGCTTTAGACCTCGAGATGGACGAAGTTCCGGTTGGACCTGTAGACAGACAAAAACAAGTAAAACCGTGAAGTCTTGGGGACACCGGGATGGTGTCTTGCCAAGGGCACTCCGACGGTCAAGTCAGCAAACTATAGAAATAAGTATTTAAATGATTGAATGCCGAGGGTGTCACCGTGTTGTATCGTCGGAGGGTGGCTAGACTCGTAGAGTGGCCGGAGCTTCGACTCTACGGGATAGTTGGTCGGATTGATCTCCTGGAGCAGGTCGAGAGGTCGTCTCGATCGGAGATTCTGGATAAGGAAGAAGTGGGATGTAACAGGGACTTGAGAAGGACTTCGAGAGTGATGGAGCTTGAAGATGTAATATCGCCGTCTAGAGTGATCCCCTAGAAGATTATCCTTCAAGTCTTCTGGAATTCGAAGGTCGATTATCGTCGTCTAGAGCACTGAAGATACTAAAGATGAGAGAGAGAAGAGTGTTCAGTCGTTTTCTAGCTGGTATTCGATGCCTTTGGAGTTTGAGTCTCTTTCTATTTATAGGCGACTGATGGACTCGTGGAGTCTGTTAGATCCGAGATAATTGGGGTCGAGGGCGACCCCAAACCCTAAGGGAGACTCGTTCTCGGCCGTCGATCTGTCACCTGGAGTAACTCGATCGTACGATTACGCCGCCTCGACTTTAGGCTCTTCGTAGTCTGAGATCGCCTAATGGTACTTAAGGCGACGTGGGGTTTTAGAGCGACTTCGTCAGATGAGTACGTGGCGAAGTCTCCGGAGTTGAGGTTGACTCGGTGTCCGGCAGGCTCGGTTGAGGGCGACCAAGGGGTGCTTGGAGCATTATAACTTTTAATGGGTTATTGTTCGTCTAGATGGACGTTCACAAGGTCTTAGAGCCATTTGGACCTTTAGTTGGCCGAATTCCACGTTGGAGAGTGTCCAACTAGTAGGCAAGTGGGTCGGGCCCAAATGATATTTGTTCGAAGTAGGCTCGGTCAAGGCGACCTTTAGACGAAGTGGGCCCAACACGATTTTTGACCACTACATTAATATTTTCAACACAAAGTATTCATACACCGCAATTCTCTTGTATCCAAACTTGCAAGCAAAAGATTAGTATGAAATACTAATATGTAAATACTTTAAGGTCAAAATAGACAATTTCTAATTTTTATGACATTTAGAATTAATATAAAAACAAAAATTAAGCACTTAGAAATGATGGAAAACAAATGTCATAGAACTTACAAGTGATATTACTTACTAAGTGATTATCACTTAGTAAGTGGTAGCACTTATAAGTGCTAAAAAATCAAACACCCTCTTAGTTTGGTTAGAGGCAATGTGTGGGTAGGAGGCAATGCCACGGTCATGTTTGACCTAACGGTATAATTGACACCATTAAGTCAGCGGTTAAGTCAATAAACTTGACTTACGTCCTCCCTCAACTCTGAGAAAAAATCGAGAGGGAGAACCCAACGTTTTCTCTTCGTCACTTTCTTCTTCTTCAAATCTTAATCTCTCTCTCTTTTTGTCTATCATCACTCTTATCTTCTTCTTCAAATCCCTCCTGTCCATTTCTCTCACATTTTCTCTGTCCATAAACCCATAGATTATCCATTAAACCTTAGAATTGGGAAATCAAATTTCTATAAAATCTTGGTTTAAAGTTTCACTTCTCTGTGTGGAGTTGCTTCTAGTCTTACTTGAAGTGTTTCTAATGACAATTTTAGTTCGTAGTTAAGGCAATCATTTGAAAGAAGAAAATCTCCAATTTTAAGGTAAAACTCTAACATCTCATTTGTTTTGGTTTAATCAATGTGTGTTTATGTTTGTATGCGTCTAATAATGTAATTCAAGTAGTTTGATGGTTGATTTTTGTTCAAATTGGACTTGTAGTATAGTTCATTCTTTGAAAAATCAAGAAGAAAGGAAAAAAGAGAAGTAGCTATTAGTTTTATGAAGTTTTTATGAATAAATCAATGAAAGTGGTAGCGGGTATACGAGTATTAGAAGTGCAGGCAAGAGTAGAAGTCGTATTATTAGTTTGAAGGTTTTGTCTGTTGGGTGGTCTTAGGCCTCTCTTACTCCGAAAGCTATCTCAAGAGGTAAGGTTTCCTCTTACACTTATTAACACACCCCTGCTCCTTCCACAACTAATGTGGAATTAACCTAACAATCTCCCCCTCACACATTGACTCTTAACTTCAATAGTTATTGGGCTGAGATTTGTTACTACCGGGCTTTGATATCAGTGTTGGGTGGTATTGGGCCTCTCTTACCCCAAAAGCTAGCTCAAGAGGTAAGGGTCCTCACACACTTATTAACACACCTCTGCCCCTTCCACAACTGATGTGGGATTAACCTAACATTCTCCTAGTCTTTTAGTAGTAGTAGTACTCTCTTTGCTCCTCTCATGAGTTGATGTTCTTGTAGAGCTTGAAGTTGTTGTTTTTCTCTTCTTCTACATGCAGGTAGCCAAGTGTTTAGGGATGCGGGTTTGACATCTAAGTCTTGATTTAGTTTCTTATTTTGAAGAGAGAGAAAAAAGGAAACTTGGGTGGAGATACCCTCAAACTTGATTTTTGTAGCCTGTAGGTATTGTCTTTAAAGAAACATGGTCATATTGTCTTGACCAAATCCCGGGTGAAAAACACATTGCTTTTAAAAACTTTGGGAATTGCCTATAAAATTACCCAAAAACTTTTTGCGGCTATAAGAACGGATAAACAAAAGCTCAAGAGTTCGGCCTAGAATTATTGGTCACCGCCTTGCCCACTGGAAACTTTATGAAATATGAGAAAACAAGGGAAGTTTTTTTCCAGAGAAGAAAAGTCAAAGTCGGAGCATATATACGCCTTTTATGAACTTAGCACCTTATAAAAAACAAATATAAATGGTCTCGAACCAGCATATAGTCATAGACATAAACCCAAATGGTTCCAATTCTAGTTATCCAAATTAAAATAAAAACCAGAAACAAGTTTTGAGTTAATCATGTAATTCTTGGTTATATATTATCACTTTCT
>BEHA01001153.1:48884-67792 GCA_002897215.1 Eschscholzia californica subsp. californica | reverse complement strand
CAATAAGTGTTAATTTCTTCAAGTTTTAACAAGTAAAAAATTCAACTTATTTCACATGATTGTATCGATTTCTATATTTTTGTAAGTTAAAAACAAACAAAAAGAATTTATGCCGTAGTATCCCTCTAAGAAAAATCTTTAAGGAATGTTTAACGCGAGAAAGAAATGTGGATCTGATTACTACGGACATCAATCCTAATTCCTAGTAAGTACAATACTTTATTTTATTGTTGGGTATGTTCATGAATATGATAGCATTGACACGTAAGGACTGAATTTTCGATATATTAGTTGCTTGAGGAAAATGGAATCATAAACCCTCTTACTCTTGGATTTGGGATCACTCCTCTCTCTCATCAAATTCTACTAGGCTGACAATATGACTTTTCGTGCATCTTGGCGTGCCCAAAAACCATTATGGAATTAGCTTACCTACAACTCTAGTCGCATTCTATTCTCGCGCTCAAATATGGCCTAGAAATTAAATTAATGTGATAGCACTCACCAATGGGTCGATGTCTTATTGTAAATTTCACCAACTACCCACATTTAATGCATTCTAATTGAGAGAGAAACATTACCTTGCTCTCCATATGAAGGCACCTAAAGCTTCAAAAGTTGTAAATTTCTTTCCCGATTGCTCATAAAGAATCAGCTTGAAACGTTCTAAAGGCTCATCTCTCACATGAAAGCACTCGCGAGTTGACTCCGTACTCTTTCCTTTGCTATAGGGTGAGAATTCTTTATCCAAGCACAACAACTCCTCAAAATCCACCTCAACACGAGGTGGATTTCTCGGTCCGAGTAGACTCGTTCTATCCCAAACAGGTTGCACAGTGATACATTTCGTCCCACGAGCCAATTCACCCACCGCGTTAAAGAACTGAGTCGATCCAAGTCCATCACACATTGAATGGTGAATAGAAGAACCAACACTGAATCCACCACATTTGAATATGGTAATTTGAAGGAGAAATGGGTGGAGCAGTGACTCATCCGGACTTGGGTCGGGTACCAAATCTTCAACAAAACTCTCGCTTGGATCGTCTATGTAGTTCACCGAGTCAAGTGACCCATTCGCCACGGCTCGGATAACGGGCACACCTTGACCCGGTCCGCATAGTATTTCGAGACGTGAGTCATCATGAGGACGTTGGAGAGTTCCGGCTAAAGGGTAATAGTGAACTAAAGCCTTGGAAAGAGCTTCGGAGATGATGTGGATAGGGTCGGCATTGTTGTGGTGGTTGGAGTTAACGAACGCACGCAAGTAGCGAAAGTTGACTTGTACGTTACGATCATTGTCGATGTGAGATAAAGGGAGGATATGATCACGATCCAACGGTGGATGAGAGGGCAAGATGAGAGTTGTTTCTAAGAGCTTTACCTCCATACTTGATATAAAATTGGTACATATGGTATATGGGCATATGTTGAGTTGTTATTTATAGAAGGTGGAATTTATTTTGAACACGTTGAACCCTTCCTTGCCACATTTTTATCTGCCTCTAGTTTTGGTTCACACTTCAAATGAAATTGATGGGGCCATGAGGGTAGGTGAGAATTCTCTTTCTTGAATTAGGTAAAGTTTGCTTCTATGGCACCATATAAATTGGGGAGTCTATAGGCCCCCCAAATTACTATAGGCCCACTTCTCTCATCGTGCCCCCACGAACTGGGGCAATCCGAGGGCACTCAGACTGGCCGTTGTCCGTTCCGGGCTTGAGAGGGATGGGCTAAGAGCAAAATGACGGGGCACATTTAGGCTTTAGAGGCGTACCCTGATGAAAACTATCTCAAGTGAAGTTCACGATAGGTCTTTTGATTTGAGTCTATATTGGTCAATGCTTTGGTAGAGATAAAGGTGAGATAAAAGTCAGAAAACGTGATACCCCATCTGTTACTCTGAGTTCGATGAAACCCATGGACAACCGAGTCCGATGTCTTTCAAGTCTCTTTCTCATTATCAGCAGTTACCTCTGTAAATAAAAGATTGTAATATGTTTACTTCAAAGTGGAAAATTAAGGGGTCAAGAGCACTACTTCTCAAGACAGCAGTGCCTATAAACATATATTGTTGGAAAATTTATGGACACCAGCGTAATTCTCAAATGTGTTCATGTAAAACTTCCATTTCACCATTTTTTTCACCTCTCCTAAGTTTGGCTTTTGCTTAGCCACGATTTAAGTAGAATTTAGGTATTCCACTTCCTGATTAAGTTTTTTTATTAAACGGATTGTTGAAGTGTTCCATTAAAAGGTCATGGATAAAGGAATGAAACTTCAAGCACGCTACTGACCACACAGAGACAATAAATACTATTTTTCTACACACTCATAACTTCGTGAATTAGTCGTGATGCTAACAGTAGTGGACCCAGAAATTTTATACGGTGGGGGCACTTTTAGTTATAGATCATCTAAAAATCTAGATGTAATGTTCGAGCGAGTGGTTTTGTATATCTTATAACAACGCAGCCGACTCGACTACTACAAACTTGTCAGTTGCATTCACTACCTCAATATATAATTAATTTTATATACATTCGAATTTTATAAAAAAAAATATAATGCGTAAATTTTATTTCAAAAGAAAGATAACCCTTTATGTCTTGAAAAATGATAACCTCAACTTATTTTTGTAAATAGTTAAAAAAAAGAGATAGTAGACGAAGTTTAGAAAAAATAGTCCAAATATAATAATATGATATATATACAGGCCCGTGGATGGGCCAATGCGGGCAGGGCGCCCGCACTGGGCCCACCACCACAAGGGGCCCATTAGTTCCTTATCTCGTCTAATTAAACGAATTAATAAAATAAGACTACTATTACAACTTTAGATGAATATTAGTTCAGTTGGTAAGTTTGTTTTGTTTGTGCGTAGTAGGTCTTGGGTTCAACTCCCATTAAAAGCATTTTTTTAATTTTTTTTTTTGTATGTTATGACACTCAACTCTCTCACTCTCTAGACCTCTCCCACTTTCAAATGTGTATTTGTTTTTACAATTTTTCTCAATGAATTCATCTTTCTAAAATTTAATTTTAGATTGTGTGATAAAGAAAAATTGAAGCTCTATTTTTTTGTAAAATCCAATACAAATTAGAAGACTTTTATTTAGTTAGGATAATCACAAAGAACACCATTAATTTGGGCTCATCAATGATTTATTATAACGCTTAGATAAATTATTTCAAATTTTGTTTATTACTTCGCGTGTAAAGTTTTTTTATTTCGAATTTGTGTAAATGAACCTCGATTAAAGTTTGGCACTGGGCTCCAAAATTGTCAGGCACGGCCCTGTATATATACATAAATGAAATAAAAAATAAACGAATAATATAACGAAAAATGACTTTAACATGTGTAATGGGAGTCAACATCCAATTAACATTCAGAAAAAAAAAATTTAAACAATAAGTGACTTATAAACGGGGTTGAAGAAAGAGGTAAAAAGAGTAAACAGTAACTAATTAAAAAAAGGGGGCGTAAATCGATATTAACCAAACAAACTTAACCACAATGAAAGAAAACTACAAAAAAAATTTGGCAGTGGGAATTGAACCTACGTATTGGTCATGGATAGCCCAATCTCGAACCATCTCAACAAAGCATATTACTTGTCATAAAACAGGATTAAGTTGTACATAGGATATTTCTACTTTTTTTTTTTTTTTTATCTATTAAGGATACTTTTATTTGAAATTAGATTTTAATTTTGGGATTTGGGGTCCGTGACCCCACGGGCCCATACGTGGGTCCACCTCTGGATGCTAACAAAGATCTGAATGATTACACAAAAAAGAATATAAAAGGAAAATGGAACGACTTACTAATGGTGATTGGGAATCTATTTGGGAGGTGTCAAAGCTGTGAGAATAGTCTCACCTGGGAGTAGGGGTGGGAATCGGTCCGGACCGGTCGGTATCGGACTCTAACTTCATCGAACAGGTCGACTCGGACATAAACTGTTGGTGACCACCTATTTACTCGGGCGGACTCGGACGGTCACTATCAAGAATTCTTTGTCCATTGACCGTCCAAGACAGTTTATTTTACCGGTCCAGTCGGACACCGGACGGTCTCGGTCCGGACTTTCCAATAAATTTACTTAATTCAGAATTTTATTTTTATTACCACAAACAAAATTACTTACAAATGAAGATGTTTAGCCAAGAAATCAAAAGTAAATATAAAAAAGAAAAAACATAGTGGATCATCATTTGACAAGATATAATTAAGCCATGCACTAATGTTTGGTCTTCCAGAGGACTATATGACTATAGCCAACGATCATCATATATTCATATGTCTATAAAATTCAACGGTCAACTTCTAAAAATGAGGACAGTTTAGTCGGTCAACCTATTCGGTCACTCGTACCGGTCGGTCATCGGTCGGTCCTTCGACATAAAATTTTGACCGTGACCGTCCGCCAATTCTTTCGGGCCGGTCGGACACTGACCGTTATGACCATCGGGTGTCCATGGACACTTTTTATCTCGGTCGAACGGGTCGGATAGCGGTCTTCCGGATCTTTTTCCCACCCCTACCTGGGAGAATGAGTATCTAGCAACCAAGAATATAAGGCCTAGGTCCTCTCCACTCATCACTAATTGGTTCTGAGTTGGGTGACCACAAACATAACATGGTATAAGAGCTTCTAGGTTTCTTTCTTGGATAATAGTTACTCGTTTATAGTCTTCCACTTTGCAGGCGGTGGTAGTCTCATTAATGGCTACCGCCCGCCGGGCTTTCGCCGGTTTTTAATTTTTTTGTTTCAAGTTTAGAAAATTTTTTCCAACAAGAATAGTTCTCTTCTATTGTTCAAATCTAGTCATTATTCAATATTTTTCTCAATAGTATTTGAAAATGAAAAAGATTAATAAGAAGAATAAATCAAAACAAGAGTTATTTGTTGAGGAAATCAAAAGATCCCAAGCATTTCAAATGCCTCAAGTTCTCCACAACATGAAATCCATGTGGATCAATGGTCATTTAAATGAAGGCCTATTTGAGATGTGAGAAATTGGAAAGCTATTAGAGAAGGGGAAAATTTTCATGGACTTTTTTTAACCTAGTTATTAACCCCATGTTTATCTTGATTTTCATGGGCTTTTTTCAACCTAGTTATTTACCCCATGTTTATCTTGAAACTATACTTATAGTTGTCCAAAATTTTGATCTACTAAATGATGCACACCACATGTTTGATAGAATGTGTGAAAGAAATGAAGCTCATTCTCATAGAGGGTTTTCTTTAATGTTTTTGTCAACATATTTGTGGGTTCGTTTATGGCAAGCGAATTCATCCTCTTAGTTGATTTGCTCATACTTATTATATCCAAGATGAGAACTCTCAAATGTTTGTTCCTTTAGTAATCTACTTGGCTCCATTAGTTTTCATAAGATCAGTTGCTCATACTTAACAAAAGCTAGACTTTCTTTTCTTTCTTTGATATTTAGATTATTCTCTTGATAGACGAATGAGAGGTGTCTCACCTACTACGCATTATCCGATTTTGTTTGTTGAGTCACAAAAATTGGATAATGGTTGATTAGACGAATGAGAATATTACTTCTCAAAAACAAAAATCAAACATAGGATGGATCATAGAGATGGATCATAGGATGGATCATGAGAATATTACTTGATATAGAAAATCCACAAAGCAAATTTATGAAAATGGTGACTACTCGCTCTTGGAGTTTTCCCTTGTAAAGAAAAGTGATTTATTCTTTGTGACTCAAAAGTAGTCTTACGATAAAGTCATCATATTACACGCCAAAGAAGTGAAAAATAAGCCACAATCCGCCGCGGATGATATATAATCCTAGGTATTTTGTGCAAAAAGCAAAATAACCTTTCCCCATGACTTTATTTTCAACTTATCCAAATTAGAGAAGGAAAAAAAAAATCTCCCATCACTTCTACGGTTCTACCTTACTTCCCTTGGCCCACTTAAAAGTCAAAACTTATTTTTATGATCCTAGTTTTTGCTTTTACTTAATGTGCATTATCCATTATCTTCATTGGATAAGGTTGTGATGGGGGTTCATCTTTTTTGCCCATATGCAGTGTTTGTTACACTAGCTTGTGTAAGCTAATAAGAAATATTTTAAGTGGTGATTTTTGGAAATACAATGTATACAAACGACCAAAGTTTGTCTATATGACTACTCCATTTTCGAATAATATAATTTCTCACTTAAATAGCTATTTTATTTAAATAAAATATTAAATTTTCAATAAGAATTCAGACTAAAGAGCAAATAAAATTACATTGGAATTTCAAATTCATGATATAATACATGGAAAATGATCCTCATCCCGGCACAACCCGGTCGAAACCCGGTGGGGTTACGTGTCAGACTGTGATCTAGAGAGAGAAAGTGAAATACTTTCTCTCTCTAGATCACAGCACGACACGTCACCCCGCCGCGTTTCGGCCGGGTTTCGTGCCGGGATGTGTATCACGGTTGATAATACATAAGGCCTTTTAAGCATGAGTAACTTGTCGTCATAGTCATAAATCCACTTGTACCAACTTAACTAATAACTGATAAACTTCCTAGGATCTTAGTTGCACGAGTCAACAATTGAGAAATTCAAATAAAATAGTGAATTGATGGTCGGTTTTGTTTTTGATAGTTTTGATTTAATATTTTATACAAACCCAACTAACATGGGAGACATAAAATAGTGGGTAAGGTGGTGGGGGTGTGTATGATAAGCTTGATCTTCCTATTTTAGTGAGGGAAGAAAGCTCTCAATATTGCACCACTTAACACCCTTGCTCATACTTCATCTTCTTACACCATGTTCACACCGCTTTACGCAGTCTTATACAACAAAATCATTTATAAGAGTGAGAACATAGAAAATATCGTCTTTCTCTTAGCAAGATACTTTTATTCAGAGTCCGACTCAGAAATTGATCTAGCATTTTTGTGACTACTAATTTTCAATCTATTATCTTTTAAAAGTATCTATTATTTAAAATTAAAAATACAAATTGCTACACCTATCCATTGAATAACATTGAGTCAAACCATTATCTTATAATTACCAAACATGGGGTGGAATGGCTTAATATAATAATCATATAAGATGGAAGCATCAAATGATGATCATGATCCTACACATAAGTCCAAACACAATGACTCTACATATCACTCTAGTAAGCTGTTATCCTATCACTCAAACGGCTATCTAATACAAAATTAGAGAGAATACTAACTTTATGGAAATAAAATGAACATTTAAGGAAGGGCCAAATTAGTTGTCCTATAAGGTCTCTTGCTTTTCTCATGGGGTAGCAACTATGGGGCAGAGTAATAATCCTTAAATAGTAGGAGTAGAATTACTTTATGTGATGGTCTCACTTTGGTTGGATAGTAACATCATTTACGTTTCTACATTGCGAAGAGTAAATTTTAAACATTTCAATTTTTGAGAATGGAAGAAAAATGACTTGTTCTGTTGTTCAACATGGAGCATTTGTTTTCTATCAAGTAGACCATATTCTTGAATAACATTCTTCCATACATTACAACATTACACCACATTAGGTGCATATATCATATAGATGGGATAAGCACATAATCGTCATGAAACCAACATGAAGTGTTACAATGACGAAATGCATAAATAGATAAAGTATGATATTGGATTTTTGGAGTCGTTACATTTATAAAGTATGACATTGATACATCTACCACAATGCAATATGAAATACATCATGAATTGAATTACCACTATAACCACTATCATTAAGACATCTCACGTCCTCAATAAAGATCCTTAAGGCCATCTTAAGAGGCTTAGAACCTCATCTACTTCTTCTTTTTTTGTGCTTGTCTAATTGAAAATACTACTTGTTTTTATTAATAAAAAAGTAATTAGAGGTAGAAAAGTACAATATTGGGCAAAGGTCACAATATAAAAGAGTTGACGTCACTAGTGTAATTAAAAGAATTGTTAAATTTTGCCAAATTTGGAAAATTACTACTCACCTAATGCCAAACATATGAGAATGACCTTGCTCAAGTCATCATTCCTTCAATGTCATGAGATTAGCTAGATTGGTCAATATATGGCTGATGTGTTCCACTAGTACTCAATTACTAAATCGTGACTCAAGTCACTCTCATGTCTCAATTGGGGAAGATTACATGGTCCACACTGGCACCAAGTACTCTTTTGAACTTTCCATTTTTTCATGAAGTGAAACAAAGTGTTGATAGTTTAATCCCTCAAGGCAAGCTAAGAGCATTTTCTTGTGTATCTTCAAATGAAGAAGGTTTAGAGGATTTAGTAGATATGATTATATATAGATGGGCTACTCTCTTTGAGAACCAAGAATGAGGCTGTTTAGAGCTTTGGTTTGGGAGCTACTATATTCTTTCTTGAAGGATCACTAAATCATACATACAACTACCACGACATTATAGTTTTCTTTACATTCTATGACCTAAATGGGTCAAAATGATGGGCTAAATAGATAAACAAAAAATATAATTGCATAGAATTTTTTTAATTTCTTTTTTCAAGAAGACGAAATAATCATATTTTAGGTTGTGAAAATGGCAACAAATAAACTTGTTCTAACTACTGTTAAGAAATTAATTACTAATCTTGAAGGCCATAGTACAAGAGAGTAAACCTAACTCCCAAATATCAGTTCAACGAAGATGTGACGAAAATTATTTAACACGCTTATGAAGCAGGACATGTCTTGGCATGGTCAGACGAAGTCTAGTCGTGCCTTTCCCCATAGCCACGACAAGCCGTGGCAACCTGCTCTAATCTTTACACAATAAAGCTAGGCAGCCCGTCTGGAGCAACTTCCACTTGAACCGAGTGGACAAGAGGACAAAGTGGAAGTGCCTATCTTTATTGGCTTGTAAAAGTAGTTGAAATACTTATTATTTCATTTATTTCTGAGTATGTACTGTTTATTCATTATAAACAATTATTATTTTATTCATTCACAAATTAATTATTCTTTTATTTATCTTCATTTAAAGATGGTCAAAATACAAGAATCCACATAAAAGTGTTTCTCTACCATCCCGCATTAAAATGAGGGGTTGGGCAAAAGGCCCAATCCTTGACCCAAAATAAGAAGCAGGTCCACTGCAGGAAAAGAATAAGGGGCAGGTCCAATGGTCAGGTGGTGGGGGTGGAATTTCCGAAACACCCTTCTTCTTTTCGAAATTTACGAAACGACCATCGAAAAATTTCCGGAAAACTCTCAAATTTCTGAGAAATAATCTGACACGCCTCCCATCATACAGTGTACTTTCCATAAATTTACAAAATTGCCACCGAAAAATTTTCGGGAAATGCGAAAATTTTTGAAAAATAGTCTGACGCATCTGACATTAAACCTTGTACTGTCCACGAATTTACAGAATTACCATTACAAAATTTACCAACTTGCCATTTTCGTTATTTTTTCCAGATTTGTTTTTTATTTTCTCCCACACATATTTATCTCTCCAATCTTTTTAAATTTCTCTCTCCAATCTCAACAAATTTCGTTCTTTTTTCCAGATTTATTTCTTATCTCTTTCCAATCTCAACAAATTTCTTCATTTTTGGTAGTTTTTCTTGAATTTGTACAAGGAAATTTTCTTGTGTACCGGGAATTATTTAGTGTGCTGGCCATTTTTTGGATATGTACTATACATTTTTGTATTGGAAATTTTCTTGTGTACCGGGAATTGTTCTGTGTGCTGGCCATTTGGTTATGTACTAGACATTTTTGTAGTGAAAATTTTCTTGTCTACCGGGAATTGTTCTGTGTACTCGCCATTCGGCTATATACTAGACATTTTTGTACTGGGAATTTTCTTGTGCACCAGAAATTGTTCCGTGTACTGGCCATTTGGTTGAATACTGGACACTTTTGAACTGGGAATTTTCTTCTGTACCGAGAATGGTTCTGTGCACTGACCATTTGGTTATGTACTTTGATGTTTTTAGAGATGAAGAAGATAAAATGTGAAACAAATAAGAATGATGAAGAAGAAAAATAAGAACATAAAACTTTTAGAGAGAGAAACACAGGAAACTTTGATGTTTTTAGAGATTGAAAGAGATGAAGAAGATAAAATGTGAAGCAAAATAAGAATGATGAACATCCAAAATAAGAACATAAAACTTTTAGAGAGAGAAAGAACAGAAAATTTACGTTCTTGGAGATTGAAAGAGATGAAGAAGATAAAATGTGAATGTTTTCAAAAATAATGAGAGAAAGAACAGAAAATATAGTGGGCAGGATCCAAAAAAATTGCCTGAAATTTCGTCAAAAAATGGCGCCATTTTTTAATTTTCAAAAAATCTGAATGTTTCTCTAACATTACGTCATGTACGGAGAATTAATTGCTTCGCTGTCATCCGTCAGATTGTCAGAAAACACGGAAATTTCCCGTAAAGGGGTAAAAGTTGGATAAATAAAATAAAAACCAGAAAAGTGTGAGCTGTCCTGACAATTTGGACTGGGTTCTCATTTTTGTTTTAGGCTGGGGGTAATACTTATTTACCCTCCATTTTTTGGGCCTCTCACTCAAAAATCCCATTAAAATAGGCCAATAACTAAGTGTTTATCTATCATCTGAGGGGGTTAAAATAGGCCAATAACTTATAGCTTAGTTGGTAAGACATATATTCTAAAATTCTGAAAGTCTCAAATCCGATTACCAACGGAGGTAAAATTCAGCAGACTCAAATTCAATCCGTTAACCAACACATTTGAATACGAGGAAATATGATTTGACTGCCTCCTTGTTTCCTCATTCAAGACACTGTTCTTCACTAAGATCTTTGAGAACTCCTTCAAAAGCGGAGTTGCAAAGAGACATCCTGAACTAGGGGTGGGAATCGGACGGGTTCGGTCGGACTCGGACGAAACAAAAGCGGACTCGGGCACCAAAATTCCTAGCCCGCTACTAGTAGCCAGGCGGATCGGGCCGGACAAAAGTCTCTTATATACTGCCCGTAGCCCGCCCGTGCCCGGCAGCCCGAGCGGGCTCCAGTTCAACGAGATATACAACTAGGGAAATTAATTGACGCCATCTTTAAATAAGGGTGAATAAAATGATAATTAATTTGTAAATGAATAAACTAATAATTAATTTATGATGAATAAACAGTAATTACTTGAAAAATGAATGAAATAATAAGTAGTAATATGGGATGAGTGTAAAAAGTAGACTTCCACTACTTTTACAAGCCAATAAAGCTAGGCACTTTCACTTTGTCTTCTTGTCCAAGTGTACAAGACGGTTCAAGTGGAAGTTGCCCCAGACGGGCTGCCTAGCTTTATTGATCTTTACAAATGCATTGACGGGTTTGGACCTTTTTTATTCTTCACATAAAGTTAAATAATATCTGTGATATGGGATATAAATATTACTTTTAAACGGGTTGGATCGTAATATCGTATATTTTTTGTACCAATCCACCCCATTGTGAACCACTATATTATTTTAGGATCATTACATTTTGCAAGAACCAATCCTATCTGTATAAAAGCTCCAATGTTTGTATCTCTCTGTATATATATATACATGTATGCCACTAAGTTTTAGTATCACTCACCTTCAGCTTAGGACGTTCTCTCCTTTTTATCAGTTCTCTCTAATACTCTCTCTCTCTCACTCTCTCTCTCTCTCCCACTCTCACTCTCTCTAGTCTCTAGATTTGAGCAATAAGTTTGAAATGGCAAACTTGGTTAGGTTTTGGTTGTTACTGAGTTTTGTCTTGTGTTTGGTCGTTACGAGGTCGGAATCACGTCCACTAAATGATTTGTCGGTAAGGGAGAAGAAGCTGAGTGAGATGGTTAAGGCATTAGTGAATCAGAGATCATCATTAGTTTCAACAGAAATAGAAGGAGGAAGTGATTCAATGAGACGTAGCCCAGGAGGTCCTGATCCACAACATCATGTTAATCCCCGCTTTAATTAATTAACTACATCATTCGAAGAGTAATGGTAGAAGTGGTTACAACTTAAATTCTACTCCAGTCTTCACGAAATTAACAGTCTTCATTTTTTAGTCAACTCTCTTTCTCTTTCTGAATTGACCTCTTCATTCTCGATTGACGGTTGATTCCTACTAATGATGTTTACTTTTCTGTAAGTGGTGGTTTTGTATGAGAAAAAGAACTTGTAGAAAGAAAAAAAAAACGACTAAGGTCATGATACTAGGAGTCTTTCTTGGTTGGGTATCTTGTATTTTGAATTCATCCATCAACCAATTAAAAGTATTTGGTTTGGATCGGCAGTCTGTTTTTCAAAGCCTTTTATATGCTTCTCTTGCGAAATCTTGTTGGATCTTGGGTAGGGCTTTTTGTTGTTTTAGTTTTTGTAGGAGCTTTCACGTTAGGGTTTTATCTTGTTGTCTTCTTTGTATCTTTTTCTTAAAATAGTAAAATTTGATGTTCCAACTTCCAACTCTAGTCTTTCAACTCAAGTGGAGAGAAATGCATGTCATCAATGAAAGTGCCTAGTGGACGAAAATGTACAAGATAGACAAGTAGAAATAAAATAAAGTTTACATGTAAGCAACTATGCTTTCCACCTAGAATTAGAAGAAGGCCAATTCAAACCTTAAAAAAAAGGGCGAACGAGGCACCTTAAGTAAAAAAGAAAAAATATTTGACCCAAGCAACCCGCTTTTTTTTTTAAAGTGCCATAATTAATACATAAAAGAGTTATTACAATATTTATGACTAATTATAGAGGGAATAATGGTCCAAATAGAATTACTGATATTAATCCTTGCCCATTTTGCTAGTAAATCCGCTAACTCATTTTCGTACCAAGCAACCAGTTGAGATAAGCTAGCTTCCAATCCGACCAAGGAACCATCGTTACCCTCTCACTTCGCGTCGTCGACCAAATTGCAATAGGAAAAGGAAATCAAAGACATCCTCGCACCCATCAAGATTTTTCCACCTTTCACGATTTAAAAAGTGGTTATTTATGTGAAATTCAAGTCCAGGGTAGTCGAAAAATGGGCAACATAGTTCCAAAGTTCACATTTAGGTGGTCTAACGACACCGTGTCTTTTAGACAATAGAGAATACATTATGAAAACCATATGTTGCTCTTTCACTCGAATAAAATTCATTTGTGGAAGAACCATTTTTTTTTTCTGCAGAGCTGATATTTTCATCATATATTCTCCAGGATCAAGTCTCATATGATAACACTATGTGGCCGCACTCCCAGGTGACGTAAGCCCTTCTCTCCTTTCCACTCTCATCGCCGATCGAGTCCGAGCTATAGAAACCCTAATCTCCTCATCTTCGAGCACCCAGCTGCCTTGAGAATCACTCAAAATCCACCTTGAAACTCAACAAAATTAAGTGAGGCAGAGGATAATCAAGATCTCAGACCGGGTGATTATCTCTCTACCCAATCGTTGCCGGCGCTACTCCCACCCACCTCATTATTACTTGCATGCAGGCGTGCTGCCCTCAAGAAGGAACCACGCTCGTTGGTGGAGCATCAACTCGAGGTTCATTCAATGCAGGTGACTCAAGAAGTAATCACTCACGCCACAGATTGAATTCATAGGTACGTCACTCAAAAACCTCTTCGTCTTCTCGGTCTTAATTGCTCTCTCTCTCTTATTCTTCTTTTGTTTGGTTCTTTAATTTGTCGTTTGGGTTTTCGATTGAGTTTTTTGAGTCTTCTCTTTCTTCTCTTCTTGTCTGAGTCTTTATGTCTCTCTGGATGTCTCTCGTCTTATCCGACGAGTAGACTAGACGGGTGGTAGGCGTCGGCCAATCCTTGAGCATGCACGGTGATCATTACCTCTTTTGGACTCTCTGCTTCTCGCCCTTTTTAACCCCCCTCCTTAATCTTTTCTCCCCCACAAACATCTTCTCTAAACTCTTCACTCTATCTCCTTCTTCTTCTTCTCACTACAGACTCTCCTTTTCCCTCTCACCCCTTACCCTAATGGCTACCCATTTTGCTATCTCTCCTCGAGGTCATCTCTCTCTCAGGTACCAAAAACCATCAATCAATCATGAACTTCAAGAGACACCACAGGGTTGGGTTGCTCGGTGGTGCTGTCCGGAAAACACCTCCCTTGCACAAATCAGGAGGATGTTGTTTCCTCTATCGGTGTTCTTCAGAGACTGTTTCTATTCTCACGTGGAGGGGCCGGTCAATACATTCCTCATTAAACCTAAAAGCCTTTTCGTCCTAAACACCCTTAATGCAGGTCGTCCCTGGATTCTTAGGGGGAGACTATTAGTGCTTAAACAAGTGGAGCTCCCTCTCGAGGAGGAGGTGGACGATTTGTTTTTTGAACCTATGTGGTGTACACTTTACAAGCTTCCTTTAGCCATACAAAATAAGGAAGATTTGGATGTGATTTTTGAGAGAATGGGCAAAATCATCGAAATAAAACCTCGTAGTTTAGGGTTCATATACAATTAGGTCATCAAAGTTCACTTCCTTTATGATGTGAGAACTCCATTACTGGCGGTCATAAACTTTCTGTTTGCCGATAGGGAATGCTCCATTAATATCAGTTATCAAAAATTCCCGGGTGCGATCTGCCAAACCTGTCGAATTATTGAACACCCTATCGGACCTTGCCCTGAACTAGCTCCTGTCCCTCACTCAGACGATGGAGATGACTCAAGTTACGGGCCTATGGAGGACGACGAAGTGGACCCACAAAATTTCAGGATGAAAGAACCAATTCTAAGAGCACCCCCACCATCTCCTGTTAGAGACCATCACCAAGTTAGTTTGAGGATCAATACCACGGGCAAGAGAGTCAGACCCGGCTCATCCCACCTGTCCATCAGCTCTTCCGACGAATCCACCCAATCCCCTCGGCTTCGGGCCCGGTTGGTGGATGATGCAGAATCCAGAAGCCTCCTAGAAGAATCCAACGTGCTGTACCAGAGCCTTGAATTGATCACTGCTCAAGGGGAGGAGGGTGCCTTTATACCACCTGTCTAGTCTTGTTTTAGTTTTGTTTTTTGGTCGTTAAGTTTGTGTTTTAGACTTTGTCTTGTTGCTGTTTTGTTCTTGTTGGCTCCCTGGTACACCCGCAAGAGTTGGTTTTGTCCACTTGGGTGGTAGTGTGGTGGCTCGGTCCCCACCTTTTTGCTACTCTTGCCTAGTGTACCAGGTTATTTGTTGGCCCCTGTGTGGTTTTGGGGGGTTTTCTTGTGGTGTGTTCGGCGAGGGTGCCTCTAGCTAGTAGAGGGCCTTCTTTCTCTTTTCTGTTGGATGTTCTTGGCCCGTTTCTAGTAGATACTTGTTTGGTTTATTTGTAGTGGTGCCTTTAATTAGTTTTTATTTGTTCTTTGCTGTCTTGGTCCTGCGGGTGAACCTTGGCCTTAGCGCTTTTAGGGATGGCTACTGCCAGTCTGACCCTTGTGCGAGACCCGGGTTCTACCTTTACCAATAACCCTAACCCGAGCCCATTAGCCATTTTGGCCTGGAACGTCCGGGGGTGTGGAAGCTTTCTCAATCGGAAACACCTTTGGACGTTACTCAAAGAGCACAATCCAGATCTAATCTTTCTATCCGAGACTAAATGCATGAACATGAACATCGACAAATTGCTCAATCTCCACAAAAGCTACAAAAAGGTTACAGTTGAGCCGATAAACAAAGCGGGTGGTCTGGTTCTTTTCTGGAAAACGGATATTGACCTTACGGTGCTACAGGCCACTCAGAACATGATCCATGTGTCTTTGAATTTTGAAGATCAAAATGAAAACCTACTGCTCACTGGATTTTATGGTTGTCCCTATAACAAAGACAAACTCAAACCTTGGGAAGCTCTTCAGAATGTCTCTACAGCCCAACACACCCCTTGGTTAGTGATCGGCGACCTGAATACCATCATGTATCCTTCTGATAAAAGTGGTCCTCCCAAACCTATTCCTCTCATGGCTAGGAAAATAGTATCCAGCATTCACGATATGGGTCTTCATGACTTAGGTTTCAGCGGTCCTCAGTCACTTGGTCCAATCGGCAATTCCACGGTACATTGATTCAAGAGCGTCTTGACAGAGCGCTTGTAAATTTGGATTGGCTCTCCACCTATCCGTCTTCCCGCATTACACACCTCCCGGGGGTGGGATCTGATCATCTACCTATTTTACTTTCCACCCATCCCCCATCACATCTGAGTGCCAAACCCTTCAAATTTCTTAGAACATGGATGTCCCACCCAAACTGTCAAAATTTTATCCTTGAAAACTGGAACCCGAACAACTACTTGATTCAACAAAAGCTCAACCAGCTCGCCATCAAACTGTCTCAATGGAATAGAAACGTCTTTGGTCACATTGAGAAAAAAATCAAAAACCTTACAACCCTTCTTCAGTCTTCGACAAACCCAGAGTGTTTTCTTCACTTCACATCTCAGCTGGAATAGGCTTATAACCTTCAGGAAAGTATCTGGAAGGAAAAATCCAGAGTGGCACACGTTCAGCTGGGCGATAGAAACACTAAATTTTTCCACGCCAAGGCAATCACCAGAAATCGGAAAAATCACATATCATCCATCAAAAGAGAAGACAACTCGTGGTGCTTGGATATCCCGGAAATTTCCAATCTCTTCACTTCAAACATTAAAAATATCTCCACCACCACCTCCCCTACCCCCACTAGCATTATCAAATCCCTGTTCACCACCCAGATCTCCGCCTCGCAAAACACCTTCCTCATTCAGGCCCCTAACGAGGAGGAAATCCGAGCATCCACTTTCTCCCTGAAACCCGAGGCCGCGCCAGGGCCGGATGGATTTCCACCCTTCTTCTACCAAACCAATTGGGATACAGTTAAGACAGATGTCCTCCAGATGGTCAAAGCCTTTTTCCTTACCGCCACCCTCCCTCCCTCCACTAACCATACTCATATTTGTCTCATCCCCAAAACCAAAGCCCCCCAATCCACAGCCGATTTCAGACCCATTAGCCTTCTCAACACAACATATAAAATCATCACCAAAATCCTGGCTAATCGCCTGAAAACTACTCTCCCGGACATCATCTCACCTTTTCAGGCCGCTTATGTCCCGGGGCGACAAATCACGGACAACATAATCATAAGCCAGGAAATATCCCACTCTTTCAAGAATAAACGCGGGTCGAAAGGCTTCTTTGGATTAAAATTGGATATGTCTAAAGCCTTCGATCGGGTAGAATGGCATTATCTGGAGGACATCATGGTAAACCTGGGGTATGACACACTTTGGATCAAAATGATTCATGCCTGTATTTCTTCTTCCTCGATGGCGGTTCTTATAAATGGTAGACCTGGCCCGTCTTTTAATGTGTCTAGAGGCTTAAGGCAAGGAGACCCTCTTTCGCCTTTCTTGTTCGCTTTAGCCATGGAAGGCCTGAGTCGTCTGCTTGACTCCCCTGATAGTCCTCACAAATTTCTCGGTTTCTCCACCCCTCGATCCACCTTCACAATCAATCACCTGCTGTTTGCTGACGACTGCATCATTTTTGGTTGGAATACCCTAGACAACATCACCAATCTCATCACCATCCTCTCATTATTTGGGTCGGAGTCGGGTCAAATCATCAACTACAACAAATCTACTATCTTCTTCTCAAAAAACACCCACCCCAAATTTAAAAGGTTAATCACCAAATCACTCAAAGTGCATCAAGCTTCGAGCTTAGACAAGTATCTGGGCACACATCTGTTCATAGGGGCCAAGAAACAACAGACTTTTGAGCCGTTGCTTGCTCAAATTCAGAATAAACTTTCGAAATGGCAAACAAACCTCCTCTCTCAAGCAGGCCGCACAGTAGTCATCTCGTCTATTACCGCGGCGGTTCCCCGATATCAGATGCAATGCTTTGCCATTCCTAAAGGCATCAGCAAACGCATAGAGACCATTCAACGGTCATTCTGGTGGGGAAAAACAAAATCCATTCATACAATCAACTGGGCAGCAATTTGTTGTCCTCGTAAATTCGGAGGTCTGGGACTCCGAATGCCTGCTCTTGACAATGTAGCTTTTTTATGCAAACTGGGATGGCGCCTTCTTAAATCTCCTAAAGCGCCCTGGGCCCAACTCCTAAAAGCCAAATATTTCCCAAAAACGGCAAAACCAACCTCTCCAAAACAGAATCATTCTTGGGTCTGGAAATCGTTGGCAGAACCTATCGGCAAACTTTCGAAACTTATCTTTTGGGATGTAAACAAAGGCACCAAAATCAATATATGGCAGGACTTTTGGATTCCAAACCAGGAGCCGCCGCTACAAAACCAAAATAACTGCCCATTGAACACGGTGGACCAACTGATCGACAATAATACTTGGAAGACGGATCTACTCCAGAGATACTTTGATGTTGAAACTTGCAATGCAATACTTAGCATAAACCTTCACCCGACAGCGGAAGATGAAATGGTATGGACTCTCACTACTTCTGTCAATTCACAATAAAATCAATGTACAGGTATTTGAGCAATGGCACAAGGGTACCCGAAACGATGGAATGGGCGTTCATTTGGAACATTAGAACTATACCCAGAATCAAACTCTTTCTCTGGAAATGTTGCACCAACAGTCTCCCGGCCAAAGACAAAATAGGTAATTACATAGGCAACAATTACAGCTGCGCCTTCTGCGAAGAACGGGAAACCACAACCCATGTCCTTCTTCATTGCAATTTTGCCCGGGCAATTTGGTTCCATTACAACATAAGAACGGATGGAATTGGCTCGGTGATTGAGTGGATCACGAATTGGTCTTCACTGGATGATGCTACGACGGAGAATCTTGCAAAAATCATGTGGTTTATTTGGAAAGCTAGATGCGAGAAGTGTTTCGGAAAGAAAGCAATCATGCCTATGCAGCTTATTCGGCAGATTCAATGCTATGCTACAAACCTAC
>BEHA01001125.1:138090-157545 GCA_002897215.1 Eschscholzia californica subsp. californica | reverse complement strand
GGGGGGGGGGGGGGGGATTCAGAATAGCTTTCCACAGATTACTGTTGTATGCTTCCAAAATGTCCTTGATGTTAACCCAACAGAAGGCAAAAACATATAGGCACAAGATAGTAGTGGACGACACAAACATGAAGAAGAATTTGTAGTTCCTCTGTACAAAGAGAAGTAGAACACCATTAGTATCAGCAAACAAACCGGAAGTGTGTTTCGGTACATAAAGTGTATGCCAAATGCTCAAGTTCGTGGTACTGGTATCATGTCAGGTTAGACAATTTGAGTAAATATAACACCAGTAAACTTTCACAACAAAAACTCAAGACATACCTTCTCGATGCACTGACCAACCCAAGGGTAATGATGATCGAACCGTTCAATACAGTTATTACAGATCGAACAATGAGAGCAAAGGGGCGGGCGATATAACATACATGTGTGACAATACTTCACCTTTACTACAATCCCTTTGACAAGCACATCCTTAGTTGGTGGTAAACATGACGCCCTACCTTGATTTCTTGCCCAGTCAGACGGTAACATAGAAGGATCCACTACATCCTCGGGTTCAGGCGGGTGAGGACTCCGGAGAACAATGCCTAGATCCCTTCCAAAAGTAAGGAAGAGAAACACTAATCTGCATCAAATAACAAGCCAACCATATCAATTCATTAGCAGAGACTGCCCGAAACATACACACACTTCTTCGATTTGTTAACATCAACCCTTTTCCTACACGAACGTATAATTTGTATCTGAATTCTCAATTCTTCTTCACTTGGGTTATTAGTCGATCTCACTATTCGTGTACTAATTACTAAATTAGTTCTTTTTACCCATAATAAGAAAGGGTATTCGAAAATACGAAAAAGTAATTAGTAATAAGAGTGAAGAACTTACATGTAGCACAAGGAGGATAGGAATTACTATAATGAGATTGCCAAGATTATGTTGAAACTCATTAATCAACTTTTGTGAAACAAAAACACAAAAAAAGATTACTGGAGTTGCAGAGATACTGTGATTATCAAAGATCTTCCATCTGGACCAAATATAACTCTACTTCCAAGGAAAAATCTCTGTCATCAAAATGAAAAATAAGTTCTTTTCAATCAAATAAAGTCATCATAAATTAAAAAAAAAAAAATCAGAGTCCTCCCCAAGTTATAATTTTGGCTTAAATGGACAAAGAAGAATGAAGAAAACTCAATTTACATTCGAACCTAATAAAGTTGAACTAGGTCTCAACAATGGGAACTAAATTAGACAAACTATGTAATTTAGTTAAAGTCCATCGAAACAGGAGATATAACCTAGACATATAGATTCAATCCATTATATAGGACATTGAATACTATCCAAAGAAGATTAGAAACTTAAAAGTATAAGAAAGCATGAGAAATCCAATACTAAAACTATTTCAGTATAAGCAATTAAAAGATTTTTGATGAAATGGAATCATCTGAAAATTTGTTAATTTCAAAACCTAAACAAATCAAACAAAACACCCAAAATAGAAAATAAATGGGAGCTCAGGTGAATCAAGATGGAAGTAACTAAATAAACCCTAAAATAAAGTAGATGGAATGGTTTTGCTAAAACTCTCTTTTTCTCTCTCTAAAACTTACATTGCTTCCTTTCCAGACTTGGTAAAGTCTCTTATTATTGGAGTCAATGATCCGGCGATTTGAATCGGAGAGCTGGGGTAGGCGAGGAGCAGTAGAATACATCCATTAGATTACTGAATCCCTGGAAAATAATCTGAAAAGGGAAAATCTAAGATGAAGTGAAAATATGCAACTTCTGACTGGGAGATGGAGGTGTTGCAGATGGAGAAGATGAAGTTTCGTCAAATCATCAAAGAAGAAGAAGTTGAAGTTGAAGTCGAAGAAGAATCGAAGAAGAAGAAACTCCTAAAAATTTCAGATTTTTTTTTTTTTTGTTTTAGAGAGAATCGATTTTAGAGGGTGGGGGTTATTTTGGGAATGAAAATAAAAGAAAGTGACCTTATTGATAATTTTCAATATTATTTCAAACTTTACTTGTTATTACACATAAAATTTTGGTAATTTCTACCTAATAGAAAAAAATCTAGGTTTTTTTGGTTATTATGATAATATTTTGACCCTAAAAAGCCATTTTCCCTTTCTTTTTTTTTTAAGTGAGGCTCTACAAATAGTTATTCTTGAACGATACAAAATATAATCACCGAGCGAGTCACAAATTTTTAGGTGTCATTTGGCAACACTAAAATAAGTTACTTTTTTGCTTATTTTAGAAAAGTAAAAAAGTTAGTTTGGTAACGTGAAAATTTTTTACTCCACTTAAGTTAAAATTTGACTTTGTTTTGAAGTTCAAATTTTTTAATTTTTGACTTTAAAGTAAAGTAAATCTTGTTCAACACAGCACAAATTTTACTTTACCAATTTTTTTTTCTTTGTTTATCTTCGTTCCACTACTGATGCAACACGTAGTAGGCAAGAGATAAAAGGTATAGAGATCGCCCTCTATGATTGATTAAATCAAACAAAATTTTATTCAATAAACTAAGCTCCCTTAACAATGAATATAAAAGACCAATTTATAGGCTTCAAACCCTAAAATAATAGAAGTCTAAAATTAATAAAACTCCAAAAAATATCTAGAATCTAGAACTGCTAAGAATTAAGAAAATAATTAAAACTGGGAAACTGCTAAAAACTAGGAAATCTTCTCTAAAGAAACTAATACTCTAAAACTACTAAAACTAAGAAAATATAGAATTCGGAAACTATTAAAAATAGAAAATTGTCCTTTAAGTCATCCAATCCCTGACTTGTCACGACCCCGCTTAACATAAAATTCTACTGTTATTTTGTCAGCTGCATCATCCTCCCCTGGTTGGATAGAATTCAACCTTGAATTTGAATCGTCCTCGTCCGAATCATCTCCAGAATATGGTAATAAGTCTTTGACATTAAAAACATCCGAAGAGTGCAAATGACTTAGCAATTTCAAACTATAAACATCCGGATTAATTTTTTCAAGTATCTCTAGTGGTCCGATCTTCTTTGTTAATAACTTGTTATTTTCGCCCACTAGGATTCTGTCTTTGGTTAAACCAACCCAAACAAATTCGCCCTCCTCATACTCCACGTGTTCCTCTAGGCTCGCCTTATAATGAACTATATTCGGTAAAGCCGCACTACAAAATTGATTTGTTTGATGTTGAACATCCTTTAGCGGTGGTAAACCGTCAAATGGATTTGTAGGGAAAACATTCGCGATTTCTTCCAATGTTGGGAAAACAGAATATGAAATTACCACATCCACAATATTACTTTCCTTACCAATCATCATATATTCAACATCAGTTTGTTCAACCTTTTCACTGAACAACCCTTGAGATAACAAATTTGAAGTGTCACCTTTGTTAGTTGGAGGAACATCAATTTGTTCAACCTCCTCAATGAATAACTCACGAGATAACAAATTTGAAGTGTCACCTTTGTTAGTTGTAGGAGGAACTTCTCTACTAAGTAGCAACACAATTTTCTTCTTGTCGAATTGAAAACTATAAGTGTTCTTTCTTTGCTTCATATGCTGCGATTTTTGATACATTAACTTGATGTAGTTAAGTGGAAGAAAAGTTGCACGCATATATTTCTTAATCTTCCCCCACGAAGTTACCTTTGATTTTCCTGTTGTGGACGACATTAACTTATGTTGTTGCCACCATGCAACAGATCTGTCACGAAGTCTAGTAGCCACAAGAGGAACCTGTCTATCCTGTGGTATCCCCTTAAACTCTAGAATATCGTCAAGCTCAGTTAGCCAGTCGAGGAATTATTCAAGTTGACCACGCCCTCTGAATTCCGAGATATCAATCCTCAATCCCACTTCCCATCTCCGAGGACCGTGATTGGTTTGGTTCCTTCTTCCCCAAACGTCCCTAGCGAAAGGATTATCAAAATCATCTTCAGTAGATTCATCATCCCTTACCGAGTGACGATTTGGTGAAGTCAGTCCCTTTGATGAACAATGTAGGCATCTAACCGATGCGTATATTTTTTCATCATTCGAGTCATCTGTTGCCGCCATTCGTCAACACCGTCTAATTGTTGATTTATAGCTTCAACTCTTTCATTAACAATATCCATGGGATCCTCCCTATCTCTAGCAGGTTGTCTTCTCGGTGACATTGTTAATGATCGACGCAAGCTCTGATACTAACTGATGCAGCGCGTAGTAGGCAAGAGATAAAAAAGTATAGAGATCACTCATCTATGATTGATTAAATCAAACGAAATTTTATTCAATAAACTAAGCTCCCTTAGCAATGAACATAAAAGACCTATTTATAGGCTTCAAACCCTAAAATAATGGAAATCTAAAATTACTAAAACTCCAAAATATCTAGAATCTAAAAACTGCTAAAAACTAAGAAAATAACTAAAACTGAGAAACTGTTAAAAACTATGAAATCTTCTTTAAAGCAACTAATACTCTGAAACTACTAAAACTAAGAAAATATAGAATTCGAAAACTACTAAAAATAGAAAATCTTCCTCTAAGTCATCCAATCCCTGACTCATCACGGTCCCACTTAGAATAAATTTCTAATGTTATTTTGTCAGCTGCATCAACCACCAAAACTAAACTTCCACCACACCGTTGTACCACCAGCACCACCTCAACCACCACCATCACCATCAACACCACCATCGCATCTCAACCATACATCAACCACCACCATACCTTTACCACCACCATACATCCATCACCATCGCACCTCCACCATCATCATACCTAAACAACCACTGTACCACCACCACCATACCTCCTCCAACACCATTATACATCCACCACATTATCTCATACCTCCATCGCACATCCTCTACTAACACCATATCTCTATCAACACCATCCTTATACATCCACCACCATCCACATACCTTCACCACCACAACCACTGGCGCCATCGAACTCCACCACTACCACATATCAATCATATCACAACTATCACCACGCTTCTGTCACCATACCTCCAAGGCTTTACCACCACCACCACCACCACCACCACAACTACCACAAATATTGCCCCCATCTCTTCCAGAAGAGTAATCATGAAAATTCCAAATAAAATCAAGTATCTTTATGATAAAAAGAAAAATAAAATAGAAAAGTAAATTACATTATCAAACTAACTTTTTCACTTTTTTCAAATATACTTTTGATAATTTTTTATTTTTTTGAATTAAAAGAACTTTTAATACAAACAAAAGTACTTATATTTTTTGTTGTCAAACGACACCTAAAAAACATTTGTTTCTTCTAAAATCTTAGTAAAAAGGATTTGACTAAAAGAACTCATACAAGATCTTTGTGCCTATTTATATATGTCAACTATTTTCCAAAATCTTAAAAATATAAAATCAGGGATTCAGTGTGTTGGATTCTGTCATCAATGGCACTTTATTAAATTTTGAGTAAATTTATAAGTGATCCATAAAATCCCTCTTAGGAGCAGTAATTTCATCAGTTTTTTTTGGGGGGGGAATTATCTGTGTGACATTGAATAATTTCAACAGGAGCTCTTATGTTGTTGGACCCACCTAGGTGCAAGCCGAAAGATAACTAAACTTTCTCTCTCTGTCAATACAACACCAACAAGGACACTCCCATTCTCTCTCCAACTAGTAGTATCTTTTCCTCTCTCTCTCTCTTACAAAAACATCTATAAATACCAACACTTGGCTCTAAGTTTTCTGCAGAATCTTTTTAAGTGAATTAATTTTCCTCTCAACTGGTTATTGAGCAGAGAGATGGTGGGTGGTAGCTCAAACAGAATTGATATAGCCGACCATGAAACCACTCTCAGAATCACAACAGATACAATAAAAATACCATCAATGGAGATCCATAAAGTTTGTTTACCACCCAACAAAACCACTTTTCAATCACTTAAACATAACCTCTCTGAGATTTTCTTCCCTGATGATCCTTTTCATAGATTCAAAAACCAAACATGGGTTGTTAAACTTGTTTTGGGTCTTCAATATTTCTTCCCCATTTTTCAATGGGGATCAAATTACACTTTCAAACTTCTCAAATCTGATGTTATCTCTGGTCTCACCATTGCTAGTTTGTCTATACCACAGGTGAATTCCTTTTTCTTTTTTTCATCTTCTTCATTAACATTCCATCTTAATATTTCCTTTTCTTTTGTTATCCATTTTTACTTAATTTTATAATGGTATTAACTTTTTTTTCCTTGTTATTTGATTTGGGTTTTTAAAGAAGAATCTAAACAAGAAATGGGTTTTTTCTCTTCTTGTTTTTGGTGTTCAATAAAGTTGAATTTTGAAGCAAAATTTAAGGGATTTTAGTAAAGTTTCATGACTAGTTTAGAAACCCTTTGCATGCAAAGCTATAATGTTTATTTTCTTTATTTAGGAATCTTATCATTTCAAAATCATTAATAAATGATTTTACTCAATTTCTTGATTCTCTATAGGGAATTAGCTATGCAAAACTTGCAAATTTGCCTCCCATTATTGGACTTTGTAAGCATCACTCTCTCTCTCTCTCTCTCTCTCTCTCTCTCTCTCTCTCTCTCTCTCTCTGTTTTCTTGGTATCTAACTTTTGTTTCTTGAAATGGGTTTTTTGCAGATTCAAGTTTTGTTCCACCATTGTTATATGCAATTCTTGGGAGTTCAAGACATTTGGCAGTTGGTCCAGTGTCAATAGCATCTTTAGTGATGGGTTCAATGCTAAGAGAGAAGGTTTCACCATTAACAGAACCAGATCTTTATCTAAAATTAGCTTTCACTTCAACCTTCTTTGCTGGTATTTTTCAAGCTTCTTTGGGTCTACTTAGGTAAGTAATCATCCAAACTTAAAACTAAAGATTAGTAATAAAATTTTATTTATAGATTTAGTTTTGGTAATTAGTGTTTAAATAACAATTATTCATTGACCACCTACAAAACAATAATGGTGTTACTTACTTTTTGATTTGTTAAATATAAAAAAGATTTTCACTTTGCTTAAGCAATAAATTGTTCAAATTTGGTAGTGATTTTGCATCATTGTTCATGATTTTTATTTCTTTCTAGTCCTTCATTCTTAAAGAAGTTCTCTTTTTTGTTGATTATTCCATTTTCCACTTACAAGAATTGCATTATGTGGGTGGTTTTGGGGATTAATTACTTATTTTTTGTTGACAATGGGGTTAATTACTTTTGAGTAGTTGTTATAGAAAAATCATAAAAATAACTTAACCTAGAATAAAATTGTAAATACGGGGTAAAAGAAAGAGTTGAGGGTTGGGAGCCAAAAATACAAGTTATAGCTTTAGATGTACATTGGTACGAATACCTAGTTTGTTGTTGGTCTTGGTTAAAATGTCGTGCCAATATTTTGGGCTTGGCTTCCCTATGCAAACTTGCGCAAACTAACGGCAAATTTTACTCAATATATGTGATAATGTGAATTTGTACAAACCTAACTTTTTGCAAAACTGAGGAGTTGAAGCCTAAAGAAATTGATAAATCCATTTTTACCAAAAAAAAAAAAAAAATATTTGGCAAATGGAGTTTTGGCCAATTTTACCATCTTTATTTTGTTTATAGAAATGAGAAAAACTTAATTGAGGGTAAAAAGAAGTTATTTATTTTAAGAACTAGCAATTTGATTTTGCTAAACTTTTTTGGGTATTTACAGGTTAGGCTTCATTATCGATTTCCTATCGAAGCCCACTCTAATCGGGTTCACAGCAGGGGCAGCAGTTATCGTATCTTTGCAACAGCTAAAAGGATTACTTGGGATTACTCACTTTACTCCCAAGATGCAAATTGTTAATGTACTAACTTCTGTTTTTGAAACCCACAAAGAGGTACGAAAATAAGGCGCATCCATTCCTTAAATCGTCTAGGAAAAAAAATGTATCGAGTAAGAGAAAGGGAGCACTGATAAGTTCTTATTTTGATTACAGTGGCAATGGCAAAGCGTAGTAATGGGAGTTAGTTTTCTTATCTTTCTTCTTACAACAAGGCATATTGTGAGTTGCTATTCTATTCTAATACTTAACTTACTTCCTTTATCTCAATGACATCTTTGTCGAAACCATTTCCTCTGTTACTAATATGATTTCTTTTTTCAATGGTAAGAGCATGAGAAAGCCAAAACTCTTTTGGATTTCGGCTGCTGCTCCATTAACATCTGTTATTGTATCAACCATTCTGGTCTTCATCTTTAGAGCTCACATTAAAGGCATCCCAACCGTACGCTTCAAAACTCGACTCTTTTTTCTTATATACATACAGATCAAGTTTTTTTCTTATCTTCGTTTTGTTTCGGTTAACAGATTGGGTACTTACCAAAGGGTGTAAACCCAACTTCAGCAAACATGTTATATTTTAGTGGACCTCAATTGATTCTTGCCATCAAAACAGGCATTGTAACTGGGATTTTGTCTCTCACTGTGAGTACTCAATTCTTACATATCTACTAATTTTATCATCGATTAAGATTCGTATTCGACCATAAATATGTACCATTTTTCATTTCTACAGGAAGGGATTGCAGTTGGAAGAACTTTTGCTTCACTAAGAAATTATCAAATTGATGGGAACAAAGAAATGATAGCTATTGGGGTTATGAACATAGCTGGTTCTTGTTCTTCATGCTATGTTACTACAGGTAATATTATCGTCAATTTAACTTTTTATAATTCGATGAGATTTTTGAAGAAATTATGTCAACCCGTATCTTAATTTTTCATTTAGGATCATTTTCTCGATCTGCTGTGAACTACAACGCTGGAGCACAAACAGCAGTTTCTAACATAGTTATGGCATCGACCGTTCTTGTGACATTGCTATTCTTAATGCCGTTATTTTACTACACACCAAACGTCATCTTAGCTGCGATAATTATAACTGCTGTGATCGGATTGATAAATTACCAAGAGGCGTTAAAACTATGGAAGGTCGACAAGTTTGATTTCTTGACTTGTATATGTGCCTTTTTTGGTGTTCTTTTCCTCTCTGTGCAAATGGGTCTTGCCGTTGCCGTAAGCTTCTTTTCCTTCTTATTTCACTTCAAACATACACTAATTCTTGATTGTTATTTCGGCATTTTCTTTGATACCCAAATTTCGTAAACCAAATTTTTTTCAAGAAAATCATTTGTAGAAATAGTTTGCTATGATATCTTATGAGAATTTGGCATCTTCATTCGTGTAGGTTGGAGTGTCGATACTAAAGATTTTGATGCATGTGACGAGACCAACCACGGTTGTATTAGGGAATATTCCAGGGACTCAAATATACCAAAACATTTGTCGTTATCGAGATGCTTCAAGAGTTCCGTCTTTCCTTATACTTGCAATTGAGTCCCCTATCTTTTTCGCAAACTCTACTTATCTTCAAGAAAGGTTGGTATCTATCCTTATAAAACGTGTGAACTAGGTTCTCTTATTATTTTTTACACTTGACTAAAGTTGCTCACATATATTGATTCTTGTTGCAGGATACTAAGATGGATAAGGGAAGAGGAAGAGAGAGTTCAAGAAAGCAAGGATGACGATATAAAATGTGTCATTTTGGATCTTGCGGGTAAGTTCGTCAAACCATGCCTTGCATATGCTTTCGCAACGATTTCCAAATTTCCGATGGAACATATTTTCGGCAAACTTTAGACTTGAGGTTTGGTTGGTTGGTGTTCTTAGTATTGGGGTTCATGTCTAATACACATCATTTTGAATTTTGCAGCCGTGACATCTATAGACACCAATGGACTTGAAACAATAGTTGAACTCAGAAAGACGCTCAACCGAAGATCCCTTAAGGTAATAACTTACTTCCTTTCGGAAATTTAGAGCTTTCTTCCATGAATGAGGACTATTAAAACTATCCGATGAACTACTAACCCTTGTGTTCTGATTTCTAGCTAGTGTTGGTGAACCCGGTTGGGGAAGTGATGGAAAAACTAGACAACTCGAAAGTCTTAGAGCCATTTCGATCCGAAGGATTATATCTAACGGTTGGAGAAGCTGTCGCTGATTTGGCTAAAAAGCCCAAGATCGAGGTATGAGTTCTAACTAGCAGCCATGTTAGTCGAACTCGATCATAAGACGAAAAGAGATCTGTTGAGATAATTATCTGTTGTATTCACCTTGTTATATTAGATAGTTAAAAAGAACATAAAACTACAAATCGAAGCTGATTGTATGTACTTTGAGCTCTCGTATGAAGAAGTTTTGAATCTAAATCTTGCAGTTCCATTACCTGTACTTTGTGTCTTCTTATTGAAGCGAAGAACGATCAAATAATTACTTGTTCTAAAAGTTAGAACTTGTATAGTTTATTCTGCTTAACAATACTCTTTTTTCGCCCTAGCCAGTTCAAATTTTTCGTTCTACAAGTTTGAACTTGACAATGAAAGAAGCACAAGAGTATTATTTTGTGGCTTTAGTGCAAGAACAAAATCACTTTGTTTTGTATATCAAGTTTAAGTTTCAACCATTACTTTGAAAATTTATTCAAATTTAAACCTTAAACTCAATCCGAAATTAAACTGCCTCGTGAATATTATATTCTACTGCTGATAAAATCCTATTTAAACTTACTCGAATTTCTACTCTTCGACGTTTTTAAATATAATGCGACTAAAAGTGAACCGAAAATAATTCTGCAAAATATAACTAAGTGAATTAGATTTAAAAAAGAACACCCAAAAGATAGTTTTAATACATATAGTGCTTGTAAAAGCCAAGAATCATGGATTTGGCAACACTAAAATAAAAAGTATTTTTTTTTATTTTAATAAACAAAAGACCCTTTTAACTTCCCTCTCTTGGAAACTCTTAAAGGGTATTCCTATTTTCTTTCTTTTTTAAATTGATGGTTCTCATGAACTTCTGCAATAGAAAAGAAGAATATCTCAAGATTCTTCTCTTACCACTTCTAGCATCTCATTTCACAATAAGGAACATAATCAACAGTATAATCCACCTAAAACCCCACTTCATCAAGATTTTTCTGGACTCCAATGAAATAAGTGAGTTTTCAGTGGATCAAACTGTAGGATACCAAGAACACTTTGACAGTCCCAGTTTTTTAATTCCAAAAAGAAAAGAACAAAAGCTTCTATGACTGTGAGCACTTACTAATTCCACACAAGGAATGACATTTTATGCATCCCTAAAATCTACAGGCGCCAGGAGGTTCATGCCGAAAGGAGCATAATAGAAGTTTCAAAAATAGACCTACCCCAGACCTAAACAGAAATCAACCGTCCATGAGAATGAAAAAGTTTATCAAGAGAGAGAAAGAAAGTTAGCTCAACAATAGAGACCGTTGATTTCGTGTAGATCTGGAATAGACTTTGACTTTTTAGCCTCTTCTAGCAGTACTCTTTCAACCTTCTCTCCTTGGCTAGACATGCTGAGCCGCTTTAAATTCCAAGTTTAGGCTCCATAATTTGTTAATTTGGATGGAGACCAAGCATCGTTCAGTTAAGTGTTTACCCACTTCATTGAGTCCGAAGTCAAAGGCGCCCAAGGGCTCTCTAAATTTCCCTAACATCAATGCTGTCTCCGTGAATATGAGATTACCCTTCCTGAAATATATTTCAGTTAATCCAGCAAAAATCCAGATTCATTATCTGCAAACGAAGCAAACCCACAAGGAAAAAATGGAAAAAAAAAAAAAAAAGGCAACAAAGATGTATCCTCCGGTTCACTACAACTAAAAGAGAATCGTCGAGAACATCAATTAATAGGTTGGATAAGGTTACAGATCACAGAAAATTCAGTCTATAATCACTAAAGAATGATTATGATATCCAGCCTAACTAATAACTTGTTCAAGCATTCAAATTTGACGAAACAAATACTCATATAGTCTGGGTAAGAAGCCCGATAAGAGAGAAAGCACAATAGAATACAGATAGATAGTGCGAACTCTTACCCGCCAACTCATTTATTTTAAATCACCTCTTTCTCCCTCACCCAGTCTCCGTTTGGTTTCCATGGTGGTTGTATTCTTTCTCAAGTTTTGCAGAGAATATTAAAACTAAAAAGTTGAATACTTGAGTGCTTAAGGAAGTTACTTCGCCACATACGTTCAATCAGGGGTTGCAAGTTTTGGTAAAAAGAACTCCAAAGTGTTGAGAAGGGAATATGTGGACAACTCCAAAGAAAGTTTGCTGTATTTCTTGTACCCTATCGAGGTAATGCTGATCAGTCAAACATCTGCACCAAAGAAGAGATAAGTGTTTAACACAGCCAGTGGAATAATCAAATTCTCCAATGGAAATCTATTTGAATATTTTGTTTTACAAAAATTACCCATATTTGATATGTTAAGTTAGATTTCTTATATCTAGTTGTCGAACCCATCTAATAAGAAATAGCTAAAACAATTATATTGTTCAAGGAACATAGTGAGATAAAATGGTACAGCATCGAGAAACTAGGAAGATTTGGAAGATGGCTCTTCAATTATTTAGTTAGGATTGATACTAGATAGTAAACATTAGCAAAAATTTTATACATATATAAAGAAACTTACTTGATCGATATCGTGTAATAGGAATGTCTTGCCCCTCACGTTTTACGCATAACCATTCACCGACCAAAACCATCAAGGCAAAACCAGTAACATTCACAATCCACCAGGTAAATGAGGATGGCCAGCCTCCATATAAGAGATTTACAAAGAGGTGGATGATGTAAAGTGACCCTGAAAAGTCTAAGCACCTTTTGGCTCTATCTACCAACTGAAACATATAACCAGCCCTGTTCAAGAGAAAATCCGAATTGGGAAGAAATAGGTAAGGCAGTATAAATTCTGCAACGAACATACAAATTATCTAAAGAGAGTAATTCAAAGAGGAATGCACCTTCAACTCTAAAGTAAGAAAGAACGAGGTAAACCCATAACCTAAATCAAAATCACTACCTAAACACAAAATACAATCCTATGGTAACAAATTTATGCATCAGGCACGATTCATTAGAAATAGGGAAATAAGAAATAATACAGCATTCTCCACGACTACATGCATTCTATCTTTATAAGTCGAGAAAGTCTAAACAGTACCATGTCATCAGTCCTAGTAAAAAATAATTCATTTTCAATTTGAAGACTAAAATGCTTATGCTTTTAACATAAACCGAGTGGGGCCCATCACGACAACCACGGCTTGCCTTAGGTAGCAATCTTTCATAAGCGAGTTAAGCCTGTTTTGGTAAGAATAATAAACTTCTGCTCTAGAAATAACTCAAAACCATAACCAGGCCTCGGCCTAAGCAGCGAGTAACTCGGCAAATACTTACATCAGAAGAAATTTTTCCTTTCTTGGCTGTTGTAAGAGCATCTCGAAGGGGAGTTTTATCCCTCCAAATTTAGAGGGATATTTTGACTTTGAGCCATTCTACTTTCTCTTTTGTGTTGAGTCCCTATTAAATTTTTTTAGTCCAAATTCATTATTTGAGTTCTTATTTTCTTAAATTTGAGTCCCTACTCCATTATGTAGTTAGTTGGTGTCGTTGATAAAAATAAAACAGTACAATTCGAGACCCAAAACAGAGTTAACTGACAAACAAGATAATTCTTTCATTCATCTCTAACAATTTATTCAAAAATTAGTAATGTTAAACATCACCTTTTCTTGCCATAAAAATGTTCAATCACAGCATCTCGCAACGCATAACGAACCTGATTATCTTTAATCTTCTTGTGTCGATATAAATATTGTTGAAAACGTTGAGCTTCGTCTCCCAGGATGCCCACATTAGGAGGAGATATTTCATATAAATTATTAACACTCACATGATCTTCACGCCCGTCCTCTATAATCATGTTATGCATTATAATGCACATACACATCATATCTTGGAGACATGGACTACATTTTTATTCCAAAAACGTGATGGTCCCAGCACAATGGCAAAACGGTATTGAAGTACTCTAAACGGTTGTTCAACATCTTTCCTACATGCTTCTTGCATCGTTGCAAGATGTTGTTTCTTCAGACCTTGAGGTTAAGAGATAGTTTGTACAAGAGTTAACCATTTGGGGTATATACCATCAGCTAGATAAGTTAAATAGTTGTATCACATCAATGTTATCGTTTGATACTGAGAGTCCAAAATATGCACGCCATCCAGAGGTCATAAGAGGCAACTGCCTCTAGAATTATAAGTGGATGTCCATGACGTCCAGAATATAGTCCCGCCCAAGCTGTAGGACAATTTTTCCAAACCCAATGCATGCAATGAAGGCTCCCTAAAAATCCAAGATAACCTTGTTTCTTTTTGCAAAAGTCTTGCGGTATCAGTAGCATTAGGAGTTCTTAAGTACTGTGGAACAAAACCCTCGACAATTGCCGACAATTTTTTCCATAACTAACAATTGCAGTGGAATTACCAATTCTTGCATATCCATCAATTGATTTTGTCGGTGATCCATGGTTCCATACGCTAACATTCGAAAAGCAGCAGTTACTTTTTGCAAAGTAGATTCCAAGTTTGTTAATCACATCTATTTTTTTAATAAATTACCTATCATGAGATTTGACTGCATAGTAATGCGTAAGAATAGATCCCTTTTCTTTCGAAAACGTCTGTAGAATTGTGTATCTACATATGTTGGGTTATTTGAAAAATAGTTGTCCGATAGCAGAACGCAGGAACGGACCCACTAAGGGGCATGTGGTGCACGTGCCCCCACGCCCCAAAAGTGAGTTTTGAGAACGGAACCAGGGTTCGGAGACCCTGGCTCTAATTATGAGATTTTTTATTAAGTTTACTTAGTGCAAATTATAACATTGACTAGGATTAGCCAACTGGTTCCTTTGCTTGTTATACACTCTAATGGTCACAAAATCAAATCTAATAGGTGACAATAGTTTTTTTTTATCAGCATTTTTTGAACTACTTTCGTGTTAGCTCCTTGTATTTGTCTATTTTAACTTTTGGACAATACTCTTTCTTTTTCGCCATTTTTTTGCTATAAGTTTCAGTGTCCACTTGGTTTAGTTTTTAGTTTATGCTTTTTACTTTTCTTTCATATTCTTTCTGCGAGTTCGTATTTATCATTTTCATATTAGAGTAAATTGAAAAAGTATACTAAATTGTTGAAATTGATAGTCTAATTTTCTGTAAGAAAATGAAGACTCAATGTGGTCAAGTAAGTATATATGTGTGTATATATATATATATAAATATTTTCCACCTTCATCTAAATCTTTATTTACCATCTACAATATACAAGATTCTTTCACCTCGACAAAGAACAAGAAGTGAAAGACCAATATCCAATTCCTTCTTATAGGAGAATGCAACAGAAAGGAAGAGGAAGCAACTTACTAAACCACTTCCCTCGAGTCCGTCCCGAGCCAATATGAAGATTAAGAGAGTACAATATGAAGATTAAGAGAGTACAACCAAAAGAAAAGAGAGTCCAATACCACTTGAGAGGGAACAAGGAACGCAGTCGCTCGAACACCGGGAGAGGCCCATTAGTAGGGGGCGCCCCTTACTTGACTCTCAAAGGCTCTCTGAGACCTTACGCCATACTAATAGATAGCCTATATAAATCTTTATTTACTACTACTAAAATGTGTTCCCTCAAGCAAAAATTTCTTGGACCGCCACTGGCTGGACGTGTCTTCCTCTTCCACGATTAGTCACGCTTTGTCGAGGAATTGAACTTCCATGGCATGGTTCATCTTCATGTTCTAAAAAATAATTGATCATAGCTTTCTGATGAATACTTAAATATGCAAGAAATTGATGTTGTTGTTCATCTTCACTTGTTCTTCGAGTTCTTCATCATAGTTGGGATCATGAGATGTGTCGTCATCATAATTCATTGGTGTTATGCGAATGTGGTAGAGAAATATAAAATTTGTTGTGACAAAGAAAATGTTGTAGACAAAGACTATTTATAACTAAATTTCTATCAAAATACTGAAAAAATTGCCGATGCAAGGTAATGAAATTTACTGAAAATTTTAATGGATCTCCGTCAGAGTCACCTACACCAGAATCACCTTGATGCAGCGAAAACAAAACTTCATGAAGAGTGCAAGGCTGCAAGCATGCCAATCTAGTCGACCCACGGGAAGAAAGAAGAAAAGATGAAAAAGAGGTTGGACGACTCGAAAAATGATTTTATAAACAAAATGCAAGATGGACGTAAACTCGTGCAAGTATATGAAGACACAGAAATTATGAAGAAGTCAAAAGCATGTTGTCAATGTCCAAATTAAGTTGATGGAAACTAAAAATGAACGTAATAAGCTTAAGCTTCAAATTATAGACAAGGACCTCAATTCAATAGCTGACCCGCTTGACCCGCCATTACTGTCATACGAGGAAACAAAAATCATTTAAAAAAGGATTCAAATGGGGGGATACGTAGATAGGTCCAGAAGTGGATATAAAAATGGATACGGAGGTGGATCAGAAAGTGGATGAGAAGATGGATCCGGAAATGGAGACTTACATGAATACTATTGTAGTTTGAATTTAACTACTGCAATTTTTTTCTTTTTACATTTTTTTTAGTCTAAAACATTTTTTCATGCAATATTTTTATTTAGTTATAGTTTTCTTCAATCTAATATATTGTGATTTTTAATATAATTATTACGTCTTTTTTAATATAATATATTTGTAGTACTGGGTTTTAATTCAAATATTAGATTAAAATGAATTCAAATGTTTCAGAGGGGTGAATAATATTTGACCATTGGAGTGAATCTCCAAAAGTGGGTCCTAAATTTTGGAAAAGATGTTCATTTGGAGTGCCAGTAGGATGGCACCCTTAGAGAGATGTTCTAAAGTTGGTCCTAAACTTGGAAAATATCCTTCTAGTGCAGTTTACACAATAATCTAAAGAACAAGTTTACTCTCTTTCATATTAATGTCAAATATTAGGAAAACCAAAGTTCACAAAGACAAATAATTACTTTTTGCAACTAAAGATTTGTACTCTGATAATATTTCATAGGGAAGTTAGTATCTTACATCCTTGTAACAACCATAGGTAAGAAAAAAGTTTGTTTTGCTTTATTTGCATATACGAAAAGAAAAACGATCAATCCATAATTCTCTTATGATAACCAATGAGAACCACATTAACTATCTATTCAAATCCTAATCTACCACTTAGTGTTCATCCAATAAGGAAACCCAAAACAAATATCACACTTAAATTTTCCCACACAAGAAACACCATTCAATTTGTAGCTTAAAATGAAAGCAATTAGCATATAAACAATATAGAAGAAGTACTACTTGAGTAATCTATCTACCAATGAAAACTACTAAGATATAAAGAAATGAATTGAGTTCTTACCCTGCAAGTGAAGTGAGTAGAAATGAAGAAATAACACACCACCCAGTGACTGTGGAAGTAGTAATAGTTGAGTAATCAAAGAAATAAACAAGACTCATTCGTGATACTCGAGTTCCGACGATAATCGACATGAATATCCCAAGAGTAAGATAGTATAAACATTGCAAGCAAATTATTTGAGAAACTATAAGCCATGGATCCCATATAGTTGCCCTATAAAACATGACTTCTTTACTTCTTCAGAATTCTTTGAAATCAAAACCTACCCTTTGACTTCGACCTCCTAAACTCCATTAATCATCTTTTGTTTAGTTCTGAATCTTTTCAAATTGCTCAAACCCCTTTAATCTACCAAAACAAATCCCCTTTGTTCAAACTTCAACATTAAATTTTGAATATTTGAATCTAAATATTGAAACGAAGATTATGGTATTAATTCCATGAATCATCAACTGAATTTGGAAACCCCCATCAGAAAGTAGTGAAAAGCAACCCAATCTTTAAGAAATTGGAGATTTTGAAACGAAGTTTGAAACCCTAATATTCACAATTCACGGACCCCCATCTGCAATTTTAGACTTCAACTTGAGCATCTGAGTTGATTAGTTTTCAGATTTTTAATCTCTAGCCTCAGATTTAACTAGGTTTTTGTTCTTTCTGTCCCTCACTTGTGCGCTTCTATTCTCCCACTTCACTTCTCTGTGAATCCGTAAGATTCTGTAACCAATATTAGGTGTCAATAGTCATGGGTACCGAAGAAATTTTCTAGAAATTTTATAGGGTACATACTTTGGGGTTAAAAAGAAGGTGCATTTAGCGATACACCCTCATCCCTAATGTCTAAATTAACTAACCCTTTTTTTAAGGCCAGTGTTTTAGAGAAATAAGTAAAGTTTTCGGAGTAATAAGTTTTAGGTGGAAACTATTTTTTTTGTTTCCTCCAAACACTACCCACTTCTTATGTTGCCTTTGATTTTCTTCTTCCACCATCTTCCTTCTCACCAACATCAACTCTGACGACCATTATTTCCGCCGACAACAACTCCGGTCATCCATCTCCTTCTCACTCTTCACCCCTCTCTTTTATCTTCTCTCTCTTTCCTCTCTCTTTTTTTCTCAAAATTCCGACGAAGGGACCATTCCCTTCGCCGGAACTTAGAGAGAGAAGGAGAAGAGAGATGCAGAGAAGAAAGAGAGGAGAGAGAGAAGAGAAAGAGAGGGATAGAGAGATCGTTGGTCGGCCTGCGGTGGCCGGAGAGAAAGTTGGCAGGAAAAGAGATAGTTGAGAGATAAGGTGCGTTTGGATCGTATTTTTGATTTTCCACCATCTTCCTCGAAAATGTTTTTGCTTCCCCCAAAGCGGTGACCTTTTTTAATTGGATATTAGTAAGACTTCCTTTTTTTCCACTTAAAAATACGAAAATAGCCTTGTACTTATTATATTTTATTTTTTCCCCTCTCGTATCACTACGACCGACATAACACTCTTACTTCGGTATTCCCATTAATTTTTCTATCTAGTTTGTAAGATCACGACTACATAATACTCTAATTTCGATCTTTCTATGAATTTTTCAATTTAATTTGCAAGTTCAATTAGTAATTTCGTTTTAACTTTTCGTTCAAACTCATAATTCCAATTACCATTTGTATTTTTTGAATGTATAAGAGTTATAATTAATAGAAAGAACAACAGATATCAAGAGGTCACTGCCAAATTGGTTACACTTGGAAACATCAATTTTAACGTAAAACAAAGAACAAATGAGAAGTTACATTTTTTTTCTTAGAATTTACGATTTTTATTTCGAATTGTTGTGATTTGTTAATTTTAAATTTTTGATAAATTATGTTGGTAAATTAGAAAAAGATGGATGACAAAAAAAAACAGAAAAATTATGACAAATGAAGATACATCGGTAAACATAACATCGAAGAGGTATAAGAGATCGAAGAAAAAGATAGATAAAATAATAAAGATAAGGGTATTTTTGTATTTCTAAGTACAAAAAAGGGGCTTCACTATTATCCGATTAAAAAAGGGGTATCGCTAATTAGACATTAGGGATGAGGGGTATCGCTAAATTCCCTAAAAAGAACAAAAAA
>BEHA01001125.1:117229-138025 GCA_002897215.1 Eschscholzia californica subsp. californica | reverse complement strand
TTCTTGGTTTTTATTTTTTTCTCCCCCTCTTGCCCTTGGACGGGACATTCTGACGTTTTCTGACAATCTGACACGGGATATTAAATTTTTTTTGAAAATTCAAAATTTTGGGATCCTGCCCTGCAAACTCTCTCTTCTCGTTTTCTTTCTCTCTTTAAACCTTGAGAAAACCATGGATGTTGATTTTCTTCTTCCTCTCTCTCTAAACTAATCTTCTTCTCTCTCACATTTTTCTTTGAAAATTCTTCCTCTCTCTCTCTCTCTCTCTTAACTAATCTTCCGAATTTGATTATCTTCTTCTTCTCTCTCTTTCTCAAAGTTTATTAACTTCTAATATCTCTCTCTCTCTCAAGTTTTCCAGTAAATTTTTCCTGTCTCTATACAAATATTCCGAAATTGATTATATTTTTGCCCTCTCTATCTTTTTGAAAGATTATCGACTTCTGAAAATCTATCTATTTCATTAAAAATCTGTAGAAAAATCTACCAACATAAGGCAGGAATGTTTGAGAAAAAGAAAGTAGTAAGATTAGAGAGAGAAAATATGTTTAAACAGAAATAAAAAGAATAAAAATAGGAAATATGGAGAGAGAAAAATCTGGAGATAAAACATGAAAAAGGAATAAAATTTAGAGAGAGGGAAAATAGGAAAAATCTAGAGAAATTCGAAAAGTGTCTAGTACATAAAATAATTCCCGGTACAAAAAAAAATTCCCAGTACAAAAGTGTCTAGTACATAACCAAATGGCTAGTACATAAAACAATTCCCGGTACACAAGATAATTCCCAGTACAAAAGTGTCCAGTAATAAAAAAAAACAAATGTACAGTACAAAGAAAAATGTCATATAAATTTTCTTTGAAATAATTTAGGTTTTGGAAGGAAAGTCTTATAATTGTCCATCATATAAGGAGAGAATGTTTGAGAGAAGGAAAGAAGTTAAGATTGGAGAGAGAAAATATGTTTAAAAAGGAGAAAAAATATAGAGAGAATAAAATCAATGGGAAAATACAAAAAAATATATGGGAACAAATCAATGAAAGAAGTTAAGAATGAAGAGAGAAAAAAAAAGAAAAGTAATTTTAAAGAGAGAGAAATTTGAGATTGGGGAGAGAAATATGTGTGGGAGAAAATAAAAAAAAGAAATAAATCTGGAAAAAAAAAAAATGGCAAGTTGGTAAATTTTGTAATGGCAATTCTGTAAATTCGTGGAGAGTACAAGACTTGATGGGTGGTACGTTAGATTATTTTTTAGAAAATTTCGCTTTCCCCGGAAAAATTTTGATGGCACTTCCGTAATTTGCGAAAAAGATAAGGGCATTATCGATTTTCCCGTGCCCTTCTGACGCTTTGGACCTGCCTTCAGCTTTTCGCCAACTTTAGGTTGGGCTCTTATTTCGGGCCCTATTTTGGGTTGTTCGTCCAAAACTTCTAAAAAGAACCAAGGGAATTTTCTAGGGTACATACTTTTAGGTAAAAAAAAAAAAAAAATTGACCACCCTTAATAATTTTTTTCATTTTCTTCTTCCTTCGTCTTCTCCCATCTACAACCACTACCTCTAGTAACCACTTTCGACCACCACAACCATCATATTTCTGTCTACCAAATCACTTTACCTTTGATTCCTGTCTTGGATTAATCTCTTTCTCTCTCCGTCAGACCTTTTTTGTATCTTTCTCTCCCTGTTTCTCGACTGTAACATCATGGTTTTCGTTGAAACTCTAGGATTACTGTAGATTCTAGATTGTGAAGAATGTTAGAGACCAAAAGGATGCCCACTCGAGTAGGGCAGCTTAGTTTATATAGAAGCAAACATAGGGTTTTGAGTTACAAGAATACCCTTGATCAAAGGGACAAAATCAAATAAGAACATTCACACTCTTAACACTCACTAAACACTAACATAAACATCACTAACACTTAACATCCCCCCTCAAGCCGAGCGTCGTGTGACAAGAGAGAGCTTGAACCTCAAGTCATTGAACCTTGTAGTGGAGAGTCCCTTTGTAAATATGTCAGCTACTTGCTCACTACCAGGTAAGAACTTGACCACTAACTTCTTGGCTGCTACTTGTTCTCGAACAAAATGAAAATCAATGGAAGCATGTCGAGTTTTGGAGTGTAAAATAGGATTGACTGCAAGGTAAATGGCACTTATGTTATCACAGTGAACAATGGGAGGTGCTTGAATCTGAAACCCAAGTTCTTGAAGCAAATTCTTCAACCAAATTACATCTGCACTTGTGTGAGCAACAGCTCTATACTCTGCCTCAGCTGAGGATCTTGCCACTGTTGGTTGTGTTTTGGAAGACCATAGTATCAAATTGGGGCCAAGATACACACAAGAACCAGAGGTAGATCTTCTGTCATCTGGAGAGCCTGCCCAATCTGCATCAGAAAATCCCAAGATAAGCATTGATATAGATTTTCACATGCAAATCCCTTCATTGATGGAACCTTTTAGGTATCTTAATATTCTCTTAGCTGCAGTTAGATGAATTGAAGAAGGAGAAGACATGAATTTGGACACTTGATTTACAGCATAGCAGATGTCTGGTCGAGTCATAGTGAGGTATTGTAATGCACCAACAAGGCTTCTGAATGGATATGAATCTGATAAAGGTTCTCCATCAAATTTTGAAAGCTTTTTACCAGATAGAACAGGTGTTGAGACTGGTTTGGAGTGTGACATACCAAATTTTTGCAAGAGATCATTGATATACTTTGTTTGAGTGAGTGTGATTGATGTTGAATCTCTAGATGCCTCCATTCCTGAAAAGTATTTAAGATCCCCCATATCTGACATATCAAATTTGGACTTCAATCTCTGAATTAATTGATGAAGTTCAAGAGAAGAGGAACCAGTCACTATAATGTCATCCACATAAAGTAACAAGATGGTTAATCCTAGAGATGAATTATAATAGAACATTGAAGGGTCTGAAATTGATTGATGAAAACCTAATTGAAGTAAGAATGAACTGAATTTAAAATGCCAGGCTCGAGGAGCCTGTTTCAAACCATATAGAGCTTTGCTTAATTTGCAAACATGATTAGGAAATCTAGGATTAATAAAACCTTTGGGTTGATTCATAAAGATAGCTTCAGACAAATCGCCATTTAGGAAGGCATTCTTCACATCAAGTTGTCTAACAGACCAAGAACCTGAAATGGCAAGAGATAAGACAACTCTAATGGTGGCTGGACGCACCACAGGGCTAAAAGTTTCATCGTAATCTATCCCATGTTGTTGGGAGTATCCTCTAGCTACCAACCGAGCCTTGTATCTTTCAATTTGACCATCCGCCCTCTGTTTCACCCTAAAAATCCATTTATAGTCAACAATATTCATAGTAGAATCTTTGGGAACAAGGGTCCATGTTTTATTTTTATGGAGTGCAGACATTTCGTCCTCCATTGCTTGTAGCCAATGTTTGTGCTTCGAAGCTTGATGAAATGTAGTAGGTTCATCAAACTCCGAAGTATTGGCATTCTTTGAACTAGAGTGAGACACAGAGCTTAGTAAGACTTTAGGTTTTCGAGTGCCATCCTTAGTTCTAGTAATCATAGGGTGAGTAGATGTTGCTGAAGAAGATTTGGATGCAAGAGATGTTGATGGAGGTTGAAGGACAACCGGAGAAGATGATGTCTGGTTATTTTGAATTGAGTTAGTTGGAGAAGACGACAATTGATTTAGGGCATTGGTGGTGGGCTCAGATAAAGCTGACTGGTCTATTGGAGAGGGGTTGGTGTCCACATGGACGTCAGAGTCAGCAGACTGGCTGTCGGGTTGAGGGGTAGGTGGAGTATGAGTGGGTGAAAGTGAGTGAGATTGACCTTCTATCGGAACCATTGGATTAGAAGGTGGGTGAAGATCACCAATGTGAGGGGAGCGTACGATTTGATGATTAGGAGGACAGCTTATGCCTGGGACAGGTGGACCAGTTGGACCGGAGTCTCTGAGTGGGACTGACCAAGTCAGTGAGAGTGGAGGGAAATTAAGGTTTTTAAAAAGGGGAAAGTTCGAATTAGGGTTTTGAAAAGGGGAAGAAGAAGATGACCGAAAGGGAAACTGAAATTCATCAAAAATTACGTTTCTGGAGATATAGATTCGAGATGAATTTATGTCTAAGCAACGATAACCTTTATGATTGATGCTGTAACCAAGAAAAACACAGGGTTTAGATTTGAAATCAAGTTTAGAAGATCGATAAGCTGTTAGGAGTGGAAAACAGAGACAACCAAAAGATCGGAGGAAATTATAGTTTGGTTTCTTGTGAAACAATTTTTCAAATGGTGAGATACCTTTATGAACCGATGAGGGAAGTTGATTAATTGTGAAAATGGCTGTCTGAAAAGCATCTGGCCAAAATTTAATAGGTGCAAAGGACTGATGAAGAAGACAGAGTGCTGTTTCAACTAAGTGGCGAATTTTTCGCTCAGCCACTCCATTCTGTTGGGGAGTGTGGGGACAAGTTCTGCGATGGATAATTCCATTTCGAGTAAGAAAATCAGAGAATTCATTGCTAATGTACTCTCCACCTCCATCAGTTTGAAAAATTTGAACAGACTTTGAGAATTGGGTTTCTACCATTTGTTTAAAATTTTTGAAGTGAGAGAATACTTCTGATTTGTTCTTAAGAAAATAAATCCAGGTATATCTTGTGTAATCATCAACAAATAACAATACAAAACGATATCCTAGATTGGATAAAGTAGGAGATGGTCCCCAAAGATCAGAATGGATAAGCTCATTAGGAAACTTTGATTGATGATTAACAGAAAGATAGGGAAATTGATGGTGTTTACCCAAAACACAACTATCACATTTAAACTTAGTCATTACAGAATTAGATAATGGTAATAACTTTTGATTAACTAAGAACTTAAAATTAGAACTGTTGACATGTGCAAGACGACGATGCCAAACTTCAGAGGAGGTGCGAGCACCAGGTGGAACAGTCTGAGCAAAAAAGTTGAGAGAAGGAGTGTAGATGGATGGAGGAGAGACTTTGAATAGACCATCAGACATCTTGCCTTCGAGGAGTGTCTTCCCTGTGGGAAGGTCCTGAACCAGAAAACCATGGCGATGAAAAATAGCAACACAGTTAAGATCAACAAGAAGTTTAGAGAGAGAGATAAGATTCTTCTTGAAAGAAGGAACAACTAAAGTATTTTGGAGTATAATATTAGAATAAGGAATGAGATATTTACCAACACCAGTGACAGAGGCTGTGTTGCCATTACCAACCATAACACTTTCAGGAAGAGGAGCATCTGATCGAGAGATTTGAGAGGCTGCATCAGAAGCTATATGAGAAGTGGCACCCGAGTCTACATACCAATGTGGGTCAGCAGTAATGGAATCAATTCCTAAGGCAGCAAAAGACTGATTCAGCTTATTTGTTCGATTGAGAGAATAACATTGACGAGCAGTGTGGCCATACTTGCCACAATATTGACATATAATGGATTGTCTTGAAGGAGGTGGACCTAGAACAGATTGCCTTGAGTAACCACCTCTATTGGAGTTTCTTCCACGACCACCACCTCTGTAAGAGGAGCGACCACGATAGCCCCTATTGAAATTTTGATTGGGGTTGTAGGAACGAGAATAATAGGGTGATGGAGATGAAGGTGGTAAAGGTGGTAAAGGTGTTTGAGTGAGAAGAGCTGTGGGGTTAGGTGATGAAGTTGAGATGAATTGAAGTCTGAATTCATGAGTAAGGAGAAGAGAGTGTAGTTCAGAGGATGAGGGAGGGGTGGCTCTAGTAGTGACAGAGGTCACAAAACTTTCATATTCAGGTCCAAGACCAGCAAGAACAATAAGAACTAGCTCATCATCTGCAACAGGATGACCAATAGCAGCTAGTGAATTAGATAAAGTTTTGAGTTTAAGAAGATACTCAGAAACAGAGAGAGAGCCTTTCTTTGAAGTTTGGAGTTGAAGCTTTAGGTTCATAAGTCTAGCAGAGTTAAGGGAAGAGAAGGTTTGTTCAAGTGATTCCCACACAGCTTTTGAAGAGGTTAGTCCAAGAACTTGAGGTAAAATAGGCTCTGTTAGAGTAGCATTGAGCCAGGAGAGAAGCATTTGGTCTACTCCAGTAAACATACTCAGGGTTTGGAATAGAGGAAGAATCAGTGGATGAAGAAGGTAGAGTAGGAGATGGTGGAGGAAGAGAGCCATCCACAAATTTGAAGAGGTCTTGAGAATGAAGGATAGGTAGGAGTTGGCTTTTCCAGAGAAGGTAGTTTGAATTATCAAGACGAATTGAAATGAGATTGGCAATGTTGGTTAAGGTAGGAAGAGTAGAGATAGTAGTGGAGGGAACAGGGGAAGAGGGAGTAATGGAGATTGGGTCAGCTGGACTTTCGAGAATGGGTGGGTTAGATTGCTCGATTGGAGTTGCCATTGAAATAAGAAGAAGATGAAGGCAGAAAGAAGGAGGAAGAAGATGGCACTGAAAACTTTAGGATCTTTTTAAGCTCTTGATACCATGAAGAATGTTAGAGACCAAAAGGATGCCCACTCGAGTAGGGCATCTTAGTTTATATAGAAGCAAACATAAGGTTTTGAGTTACAAGAATACCCTTGATCAAAGGGACAAAATCAAGTAAGAACATTCACACTCTTAACACTCACTTAACACTAACATAAACATCACTAACACTTAACAGATTGAAATCCTAAGATTTCGAGAGGAGGGAGAGAGAAAGAGAGAGTTTTGCGAGATAGATAATTTGGGAGAGAGATAGGGAAAGAAAAGGAGATGAAGATGAGAGAGGTCGTCGACCTGCTGAGGATGAGAGAGGTCGTCGATCGGCTGAGGATGACAAAGGTCGTATGTCGTCGCCGACCGACGACCCTTTGCCGCCTACATAAGAAGAATGTTGTGTTTGGAAGAAATTTTTAGCCTTCCCACCTACGAATTTTACGACGGAGACTTTTCCTTGTTTCTCCCAACATCGAAGAAAATATATCAAACCCGTGTAAGTCATTCATAGTTGACTGTCTTGATCCCTTACCTACACAACAATAAGGACTTGTGTTGAAATAAGAATTGATCTCTAAAACAAATATACTTAAACATAGATTAAAAAGAGAACCAAAAGAAAGGGAGTTTGGACCAAAAATTTTGGGCTAATGGAAAAAAATACCACCAAAATATTAATATGGTAAAAAAAAAATCAAAATAATATAGTCTCATTGCAATTTAAGCCACCAAATGGGTGGTTTTTGACGGAATTTTTATCACCCACACGGCGACCTTAACATTTTTTAATATTGGCAAAATTGGGCTTTTGTTGTTTACTCGTTGCAAATATTATTTGTCCGATGCAAACTGTTGCTCTTGGAAAGCAAATATGTTTTGTGTTATGATGATATTTTTTTTTTGTTTTGATATATTTCAATCTCGTTTAATGATGTTTTTTACATGTTTTGATATATTTCGATCTTGTTTGACGATGTTTTCTTACCTGTTTTGGTATGCATTTAGATATATTTGATGTTTTTTATGTATGTTTGTGATGTTCTGTAGATCAAATCTGTTTCCAACCATTTGATTGTTCGGAACAAACTGTTGTTTACTCGCGCGTTTAAAATAATTGCTTGCTCGGTGCAAATTGTTATTTATTTTTTACAAACTGTTGTTTATTTTCTACAAATTGTTGTATGTTGTAGAAAATCAGATATGTTCAGAGATATGAGATGTTTTGATCTTGTTTTTTTATTTATTTATTTGTGTTTATATATATTTGATATTTTTAAAATATGTTTGTGACGTTTTTATCGTTTTGCTCGAACACTTTTTAACAATTTAACCACTTAAAAAGAAATTCAAACACTGGATCAAAATATAGAATCACAAAAACAAATAAAGAAAAAACAAGGATTTTTAAAATCCGTTCCTAATAATAAATTGAAATATTTTGAATTCTTATTTCAATGTTTTTCTTCAAAATGACAAACTATAGATGATACTCATAAAAAGTTCGAAGAAATCGAAGGGTCTGTATGCTCAATAACTGCCTAAGTTAAACTAAGAAATGAAAGAGGCCTAAAGTCCAATAAGATGAAAGAGGCCTAACACCAGACAAATTTATTTACATAATATATGTTTATAATAATTCAAGTTCAATATTCCTGAATTTACACTTCCAGTAGATCGAAATTGGGACTTCTGTGTTGCAGAGAAATGCACTAACCAACTGGACTACCAGTGGTTGGCTGAAAAGGTAGTTGTACATGGAATTAGTGGCCGAACTAAAAAAAAAGCGGGGCGCCGATAGAGTCACCTAACTTTGTTTTATTAGAAAACCAGTTTCAATGGTTGTTACACAAGTGTTAGACTCGTGTGGGGTGGGTCGTGCACATAAACGTTACGAAAAACTCAAAAACGAGGAAAGGAGGTTAGGCGGTTCGATTGTCAGGAATCTTAATTCTCTCTCACTGGTCAGATTTATTATAGGTAACGTTAATAACACGTGGGATTAACTTTTCTCGCATGAATCACTCATTGGTCGAGTTTCATCCGCAAAACGACGACAAAACTGACTGTACCTTTTTAAGGACTTCAAATTCAAGTGGATAACAAAAGGGACCCACAGAATAGTTTGTTTACGCCTTTACGACGTTATTTTCTGCTTAGGAAGACTCTGTTTGACCGTCAAGTCAATGAAATTGACCGTCAACTTGGCGGTTTTAGTACACTGGGTAATGGACTCGGCGGTTTATTCTGTCATGCTTCCTTAAGCTAAACTGCCCACAGATTTCTCTTTGTGGAAAAATGAATGAAGACAAGGACACAAGGTTTGTCATCCTTGCTATCTAAAGAAAATAGAGTTTTTGGCTTATGCTTGGGTCAAGAGTCTAAAAGAATCAATAACTGTTAGTCCAATTGATTGACAGTGCATCTATTCGAAAATTTTGAAGCGCTCAGGTTCTAGTCACAGTGGAGATTGAATTCATGATTTATTGAACTTGATTTATCAAAGGTATAAATAAGTAGTTTGTATGAGGGGTAGAAATCGTGGGTCAGTAAGGCACTAGGACCGTGTCGTTGACCAAAATTAAGACCTTCACTTGTTAATATTTTATTGGCACCAATGACGTTCTTGGATTTTAACCTATCTGACAAGAAATGAAACACACGTGACCCTAAGATCTTTGGACACACCGGGATGGTGCCACCTAAGGGGATTCCGACGGTCAAGTCAGTAATAAACTTGTATGAAAAGTAATAAACGAGTGATGATGTCCCTGGGGTCTTACCGTCAAATAAGATGGTCAGAGCGTGGCTCTATTCTTAGAGTTGACAGAGCTCGATCTCTACGGGTTAGACTACCTGTCTGGATGAGAATATGAAAGCTTATGAGGTATGTTGTTGATATGTAGAGTAAAGAGACTCTGTCGGAGAGATAAAGTAAGCAGTCTCTGGAGAGATGAAGTAAGCAGTCTCTAGAGAGATGAAGTAAGCAGTCTTTAGAGAGAGAGTAGACATGAAAGATAAAGTAAACAACCTCTAAGAGAAATAAAATAGGCAACCTCCTTATAAAGTAAGGTCGACCTCCTTTTGGGTGTATGAGCGAGGAAGTACGTAGTAGTCGGTTGCCTGATGTAGTTGTTGATATTCTCATGATAGACAACAATGGTGTTTGTTCCAACCAATATTGGATATGAGAGAAAAAATAAATGTTTGCTTCAGGAAAGTAAAGTATTGTATTCTGTGAGAAATTGGATATCAGAGACAATAATGGTGCTTGTTCAGACAACTATTGGATGTCTGTGTCCTTCTTTCCTCGACCATTTTATAGTATCTTGTGATCGACTGTCACCTGGCGGTGAGTTGTCGTCTTCAAAGTGGTAACGTAAAGAGTTGTCACCTTTAAATACTATATAGCGTAACCCCCGATTCTCCATTTTAACGTAGATATTGGTAATATCCGGATGTATTGTTGATATCCTTGGCCGTTGTCATCTTGAATGACTAGTAACGTCTTTAATGGATATACGGGAGGGAGGTCTGGTTAGGAGGTGATGACCAACCTCTTTATCCAGGGTTGGAGTTTCTGTCAACAACGTGTGTGCATTTTTCTGTTCCTTCGGGTGTCCGAAGATGAATGAGTCAGGTCCATTTGCTGCTTAGTTCATGGATTTGGTTGGCCTGTAAGTTCGTTAGTCGTAGATTTTTAAGGGCACTCTTGATAACAAATTTTGGACCATACAGTTTGTATGGCCTTTAAGACTACTATCAAAATAGTTAATGGCAATGTGTCACGAGATATCTTCCCCATAATTCTCAATTCAATTTTTTTTATCAGAAGTCTGAGAACAAACAACTAGCCCAAATTTAGTAATTATCTATTTGTTCCACGCTTTACGGGCGTCATTTTCCTATAATAGTAGATTCGTTTGAATAATAAGAGTAAATCGATTTGATGCAGAAGTTCTAGAGTACGTGTAGGAACATATCTTACCGTTGTTATGTACAGACATTGTAACAAAAATAGTTTTATATGTATTTCAAATTGTCGATATATCTCTAGTGTCGTTTGGCTATAATACAAATAACAAAAGACGGTTGAGATTTGAAACATCCTCAATGTTAATAACGACGTTTTTGTAGTATTGAATTAAGTTGCAGATTATTTGCAAAAAGATTGTTAAAATATAACGCGGGTAAATCTTCTATTTTAAGTCTCGCATACAAAAACGACGTCCAATCCAAATCTTGAATTTGATCATAAAGAATGGTGTCAGAATGTCAGTGCGTTATATTATCTGACAGTTCTCCAGAAACGACAACCAAATATAATGTGTGTTATCAGAAAATCTTCTGGACAATAAGCGTTTGTTTATTCCGATTTCACACTACCTAAAAAGTATTGATTTGTTTAACAATTCTAAACTAAAATGTAGTTTATCCATTTCTACAACGGCATTGATACATCAAAAATGTAATAAACACGATAATTCAAACTCAAGAAGAGGCATGTAGTCCAACTAAAGTATGGCCTAAAGCCCAACAATATTATTTATACCTTAATAACCCAAGTTCAATAAACCTTAGAATTCACCTCCTCTAAATTTAGAACTTGAGTCCTTCAAGATTTTGGAGTTTATGTCAACATTACCTGACAGTTTTTATCCATTAAATTGCATATGCAGAAGAGTTTAAGGCAAGTAAGCAAATTCACCAAGAATAAGTACATGAAGGATGAAGAACTTGAAGAATTAAACAATGAAAGTTTAATACTCATAAACATCACAACAATGACTTATTTCATTGGAGGGAGTTAAGTACTAATTGCTATAATGACCAACAAACAATGTAAACCAAGTGTAAAAAGAAGTTAAAAACTTGGGTTGGTAGGCGATTTTTGAAAGGCCAAAGAGATAAGGGCCGGGAATCGAAACTACTTAAACGTTAGTTGAGAAATAGAACCGTAGAAATTTGTCTGGTTCTCAACAGAAGAAGTTAGTTTTGTCTTATGTAGCTGACCCTTCCAGAATGAGCATAGAAATACTGTCTGGGGTAGTAAAAAAAACGCTTTTGGCACCCACTTAGTAATGGTGTACAATAAGCACGTATCTCTTAGAGAGAGAAAGTGGAAAGAGACTAGTTAGCAAATGAGTTGTATATAAGAAGTGTTACTGTTTCACTGATTTTGATGTGTTCAAGACAAAGTTTTAGAGAGAGAGAGAGAGAGAGAGAAAAAAAAGGGTAGTAGAGTGAATTTGATTCCTCTCAACCTCATCTAAGTTTCTAAAGGAGAAAATAAGGTGACATTCTCATTTTCTTTCATGATTCACTTGTTTCTGTTTTTATTTCATTTTATAATAGAAACCCAACATTTGATGGTTTATTTTTTTTCCCCTCTTTTTAATAGGTTTTGTTTTAAAAAGAGAAATATTTTTAGAATTGTTTTATTGTGAAGTTCGTTTTTGTTGAGTGATAACATGTATATCTCTCCATTTAAGATAATGACAGAGTTGTCTGTATCTACCATCTCGAAAAATAAAGAATTTTTTTTTTTGCTAAAACAGTAAGATTCAAACACAGGTCTTGCCAATGAAGAGATCAACCTTGGGTTATGATTCATAGGCTTCATACAGCCAAATTGTAGTAATTCTAAATTCTAATCACTACCCATTAATGATTTGGGTGTTAGAATTGGATAAAGTTCTTATCTGGCTGATTTTTAAACATGCATGTTTTCCTTAGCTCATGAGTTCTTCTCTGATACATTATGTTTTTGTAAACTGATTCCAAATAGATGAACATGATTCTTCTATATGGTTTTATTCATCTTAGTATAATCTAACTATCTATTTAGGGTTTGAGTATTTTTTTCGTTGAAGTCAACAAGCTTTTAAAGGGAGCATGAAACTCAAATGCCTCGAACCCCTCACCTGGAGGTCAGTCACACAAGTGCATGGTCACTCCAGACGAGGGTTGTTGGCTTCTGAGTTTTATTACTTTTGTGAAAAATGCTAGAGAACAAGAAAAACCTGACAAACTTGTGGCAGAAATCTATGTGTAGTTGGTATAATTAATGCAGATAAGTGTTTGTGTTTTTCAGGTTTTAGAGAGAGGATGTTGAAGAAGAGAAGCAGTTCATACAACCAAGATGAAAACAAGAATCATTTGATGTCTGATTCTTCATCAGATACGAGGTCCGAACCTATAGTTTTAGGGCAAAAGAAGAACATTAGTTCATTTTTCAGTTTCCCTTTCAAGAGTTTTACTGGTTCTGACTCAGTTTGGAGTCCTACTTCCCCTTTGGACTACATGTTATTGACTAAATTAGGTAACCCATTTAGGTCACTTTGGGCAAACCGAGACGGCTCAAAAAAGAGGTGGAACTGTAGCAACTTAGGACTTGGCATAGTCGATTCTCTCGACAATGAAACTAACCCACCGGGTAGAATTCTAAGGTCAACGAACAATATTCCTAACTCTCCAAACTATCTAAGCGGTCGAATTGTTTTTTCTAGCGGCCGAATTGTTTCTTCGAACGGTCATACCGTTTCCACCAAATCTCTACTGAAAGACTATGCAATTCCTTCTCAAACCCAGATGAACTCTGCTATATTTCAACTGATGAGCACTAAGAGTTTATTTGGCAAGTCTAAGCAACCAATGGATGAAGGAGCTAGCTCAAGCTCACAACCAATCGATGAAGGAACTGGCTCACACTCAGGAACTAGCTTAGGTAAGAAACCAATGGAAAATTCCTTGCGTACTGTCAAAGTAAGAATTGGGAACGTATCCACAAGCCAGATTGCGAGCTCAGAATATTATACTCGTGTAAGTCATCATGGTCCTAACCCTAAGACGACCCACATTTTTCGTGACTACATTTTGGAATGTCACTCTAGTAAGTTGGATAGTTCTAGTGGGAAGAACGATGAAGTGAGGACTGATTCACATTGGTCCATTGAATGCAATACTATTGACTCCTATCCGCTAATATCTGATGATGATTTTTTGAGTAATTGCTACTTGTGTGAGAGGAAATTGGTGGACGGGTACGATATCTACATCTATAGGTATGCAAAATTTCTCATAGTATCATGCAAGTAAATTATACGTGATCGTTGTCTTTTATAGTTCATTTCTTAGTAACATTGGTGTCGGAAGCGATAATGCCAAAAAGGGTCTTGAACTATTGAACCAAAATCTGATACAATTCTTCAGGGATGGCTTTTGAACTATATTTATATGGAATTTGACATTCATTACTTCTATTTTATCTATTTCAGAGGAGAGAGATCGTATTGCAGTAGCAACTGCCGCGAGTTGGATATCTTAATGGACAATGAGCTAGACAGTGATGAGGATGAGTCCACAGATAATGAATCAACTGAACCAATCCGCACGAACAGATCTTCCTTTTAAATTACAATGCAGATGCTTCTTGATTCAGCAACCCAGTCCGATTCGTACACTCCTTCTTTTGTTGTCTATCCATGTTTATCTTCCAATGGGACGTCTCCACCTATATATTCGTCCTCCGTCTCTTAGTCTTCTTGTGTTTTCTTTCCTTATGTTGAAATATCGTTATCTTCAAGACGTGGTTTAGGAATTAAAGGGTAAGTAGCGTCTTTTTAGCCGCTATATCGTCAGTTGTCTTTGTGTTTCTATCGAGTTTTGATATCTCGTGGCTCAACTTGTTATGTTTCTATCAAATGTAGTCGTATTTCTTGTTATAACTAATGTCGTGCTTTTGCTTCACAACAAGGTTCCTTCTTAATTTATCGCTTTGAGTATTAGTAATTTTCTTATTTGGGTGACACGGAGCGTGTGACGCCTTTAAATTTATCACGTGGGGGTCTATCTCTGATATCATGTGATGGTTGTCCGACTCAAAACTAATTGACAACGAGACAGTACGACCTAAATATCATATGAGTAATGTTAGGGAACAAGAAAAACTAGGCGGACTCTTGACAAAAATCATATGTCGTTTGCCGTGATTCGCGGGTTAATGCATCAGAATCATGGTAAGCACGAACCACAACAAGCAACCTAAGATTTATGTTCCGAGTCTGCCTAGTTTTTTTGTTCCTCAGCATTTGTCCTGTTATATTCTTGAATGATGCATATGAGTGATATCACACACTCATGATCGTCTTTATGATTTTGAACAAGATTAATCAGTTTCAATGCTATATATGTCTTATCTTTTATTGAAATCACGAATTGCTATATATGTCTAATCTTTTATTGAAATCACGAATGACGTTTCTTTTCATGCGTCATTTCTATAGTAGCAAAGTTTTTGAACTGTTTTATGATATATCTGCAAACTTCATGTCTTCTAATGGTATCAATTAAACTGAGACCACAAAGGCAAAAACTTCACCCTAGCTAGGTCGTGAACTCAACATTTCTTCCTTGCTTCAATCTCTCAAGATGCCTTGAGCTCATGAGGAGGAAACAATAATGTAACAGTTGGTAGTGGACTAGTGGTGATATCTTTAAGCTGACTTCTGGAGGATAAAATTTTGTTCTCTGATCTGACGTGGCAAGATAATATTGGTTACTTTTAGATAAAGCGTATTGTACATGTTACATGTCCTTCTTCTATTGGTCAGCTTCACAAAGAGTGCCAATAGTCCTGCTGACGTGGAATCCAGGTGAAACAAAATTGCTCCTATTATGACAAATAAACACAGTAATGCCCCTCTGCCCCAAGTTTGGATTCAACCCATGTTTGTATTAGGTATGAGTGTATGACACATTAATCACATAAATGCACAAGAATAGTCCCACACCTACAAGAATAAGAAAAGTTGACTACTCAAATCAAACTCCAAGAATTACAGAGATTATCTCCGCTCTTAATAGTTAACACCCAAACTCGAGTTCAACAAGTGCGAAATTGATGACAAAATATTCAATATATAACGATACAAAAGTATTTGCGACTAAATATTGTCAAATGGAGAACTAAATGAGAATAATTAGAGTGTATAATACTTTCTAATCTTCTTACTCATACAAAATATTTAAGCAGTAAAGTTTCTAGAATATTTGGGTCTCTTCAGCATCAAATTCACTTATATTGACCGATCATGTAAGACTCCGGTAGATACTCTAGCCAAATGGTCTAGGAGCCAACCGTCACGGCGATAGATTTTGGAATGTTGTACCATCTGTGGATCTGTCATCTCTACTGTAATAATACTCTTAAAATAATCTAATGAAACCTCTTCAACAAAAAAAAGAAAATTTGGGTTTCTTTGTTATTAAAGGAAACGTGAAGGGGCTTTCTTAGTATTTGGACAACCCAAGCCAAAGCCCGATTGAGGAGGTGAAGAAGAACTTGGGGTAGTTTTCTGGTACCTGTTTATCATTCATTCATTCATGTGTGACCTTGAGAGAGAAAAAGAGATAAGTGATGGTTTTTGTGATGGGAGGAAGCTCTTATTTTCTACAATCTTCCTTCACTTCTCAATCTCTTCTTTTCCCTTCTTCTTCTTCTTCTTCTTCTTCTTCTTCTTCTTCTTCTTCTTCTTCTTCTTCTCAACCTTTCTTCTTCCCTTCTCACATTAAGAATGCTAAGAAAACCAGACTGGTATGTATGGCTTCTTCCATTAACCATGAAAATCAGAATGACTATAAAAGAAGAGCATTTTTGCTTTTAGGTGTATCAGTTCTTCCTTTTATTCAATTAAAAGCAAGTGCTTCTGATGGATTAGTGAAAGGTTAGTAAGTATTTCTCTCTCTACCTTCTTTTTTTTTTTTCCATTTTCCTCAGATGGGTTCCAAAGAACAACTGGGTATTGAAATTGATGAACTTTTTTGATGTGGGTTTAGATTATTTTTGTAAAATAATCATTTGATTTCTTGTTTCACTTAATTGGTGTTGTTGTTATCTTTGATTTGGGTATAATGGTACTGAAAATTGATGAATTTGGTACAGTTTTAGTGATTTTAGGTCTTCATATGCTCTTAATTTCCTGCATTTGGTATTTTCAGCTCCTTATTGATTTGAGGAGTTGGGATTTTCTAATTTACAACTTTGTGAACTACAATCAGTTTTAGGTCTACAAATTTTGAATGTCTGGAAGAAAATGTAGTAAAACTTACTAGGGCTGTTGTCCTTAGAACTTTGATGTTAGGGTTTTAGCAGAAAGGTTGATGCATAGTTTGAACAAATGTTAGCAGAATAGGTCATTAACAAGTAGAGAAACATAAAATGTAATTAGAAATACTCAATTTTTGAATCGGTAAATGTCGTTTACAATACAAACATATATATATATATTGTGATAATTTTATCATGATAGAAAATCCATGGAAGCCATAAAACCATTTGCAGCCGAGTATCTAAGTAATAGAAGAGAGCCCGATAGATTTCATAGTAGAAAGTCACGGACGGAAAGGCTAATCTAGTCTAGTGATTTGAGTCTATTCTGATAAAAGTTGCTTGCCTCTCTTGAAGGGGAGGCAGAAGGAAGGCTAGTCATACTCATAGACATTCCCATCAGAGATGCCTAGAACTTAGCCCCGCCATGGTACTCAAACAGCGTACTGAAAGCCCTAACAGATTCAAGAGAGAAAGCAATCTTATGGGTCTCACCCCCACCCCCCACCCCCACCCACACACACACACACACACCACCCCTTGAACCTTATGTAGCGTGCTTCACTCTAATGTAGAAGCAGTAAAGTGCAATATTGTCCCTTGCTGATCTTTCTCACCCATTTGGCTTGCGTTTTTCTCACATTTTTCTTTACGAGTCTATGGTTTAGGCATTTAGTCCATGGATTGTATTGGGATATATTACTGTCTTTCTCACTGACGGAGAGTATGTGGAAGAAACACTTTAGTCTGTGAAAAAATTCTAATTCAAGGCAAACCACAATTAGCCACGAGCCCATGACCATATACAAACATTCACCATACATACTCATGCACAAATCCTCAATTTGATATATTTGTTCCAGTATATCAGTTCACACTGACGTTAACTTTGGTATTTCAGAAGAACGTGATAAGATGCCAGGAGAAACTCATAATGTGGAAGTCAGAGCTCTTTCACTTCTTCTTTCCTCATTTTTTGCATTCTTGTTTGTCAAACTTTCACGAGGTACTGACTTGTTTGCCTTAAATGATTAGAATCTACATCAAGGGGAAACACAGACAAATCTATTGCTATCCCTTGTAAATGTGGTCGGAATAATCGGCACGGGTGTGCTCGGGGCATTATACACATTAGCACTGAAGGAAAAGTCTGTTACCGAAGAAACCATCAAATCTGTAAAGTTTATCTCTACCTTTATAACCTCTTATTTATATGTCGTTCTATTTATTTTCGAGAGGAACTTAGGGGTGTCAATGGATTAGTTCTGCTTTTTTCTTATAACTACCCCGAACGGGGACCCATGATATAGATTCCAATAGTCAAATTGATGGAATTGTGAAACGCGTATTGTTTCGGTTCCAATTGACACTCCATCATTTCTGTTCTAAATTCCTAATTTTCTAACTCTTAAACTTAATTATTTAAAATATAGTAGGCAAAACATCGAATTGTTATCTGGCTTTGGGTGTTATTGGTGCAAATTTGGTTCCATTCAGATACTTAGAAAAGTATCGATATCTGAAAATCGGTTATACCCGTGATTGAGCTTACTACTGTTTAATTTTCACAAACAAGCCGGTTATATTATCTGATTACCAAGGTCAGTTTCACAAACATGAATGTCGCTAAAGCTTCTGTTTATGTTTGAGATGCAGCTGAACAACAAACTGATCGAAAAGGAAGCATATAAGGAAGTACTAGAGAAGAGTTTCGAGAAGAGTCTTCTCAATGAGAAGGAAGAAAGAGCTAAGCAAATGAAAAAGGCGAACCAAGAACAGATTTCTTTGTCAAACCAATTAACTTCAGCAAATAGTACAATATCAGGTTTACAAAAAGAACTACAAACCGAGAAAAGATCAACTGAGGAACTTAGGGTTCAGATAGATAATCTTCAGAATGGACTTAACGAGGCTCGAGAGTATAAAAATATGCTCGAAACTAGTCTAAAAGAGAAGCTCGACTCAGTTGAAGTTCTGCAGGAACGAATAAACTTGCTCACCTCAGAGATCAAGGATAAAGAAAATAATCTTCAGAAACTAGGGTCTTCACTTGCCGAGAAGGAACTAGAGTTTAAGAATTTAAGTTTTATGTACAAGGAAGCGAAGGAAAATCTTGAAGAAGCAAATGCCAAGATCGAAGGGTTAAAAAAGGGACTCGCCGATGCTCAAACTGAATCGGATTTAAAAAACTCTGTCGTGGATGATCTGAAAGGGAAATTATCTGTTTTAGTTGCCGAAAGAGATGATATTAACAGAAAACTTGAGTCTATAAAAAAAGAATACAATGATCTGAAATTATCTTCTGAAAAGAGAGAAGCATCAGATGCTGAGATCTTGGCGAACAGAGAGCACGACATTAAGCAACTAGAAGCAAAGCTTGGGACCGCTTCGAAAGAAGCTAGAAAGAGAGAGACACTAATATCAGATTTAACCCAAGAAACGGAAGATTTGAGGAAAACGATAGACTCAGAAGCTGATAACGTTAAAAAACTAAGAAACGACCTTCGAATATCAGAGGAAAGTCTGGAGAAGTCTTGGGCTCAAGTTTCAGATTTGTCGAAACTACTAGAAAAGACACAGAAATCAAGTGAAGAGCTTTCATCTGAACTTTCTAGGAATCAGGCAGCATTTGAAGAAGCTAAGAGGTTGCTGATGAAAAACCTGGAGGAGGTGAGATCAAATAATGAAGTACTGTCAAATGAGCTAGCTTCAGTCAAGAACGTCCTGAAAAAAAATAAAGAAGAACATCGAATTGTGTCTGATGACCTAGGTAATGCTATACAAACTAATGAAAGTTTAAAGAAGGAACTAATTGATGTTTACAAGAAAGCAGAAAATTCAGTCCTTGATCTCGAAGCAGAAAGAAAGATCGTTTCTTCTTTGAAGAAAGAACTCGAATCATCAGACAAACAAATATCAAAAGCCAAAGAAGCCAAAAAGAGTCTAGAAACAGACTTAGAAAAGGCGACCAAAGCACTCGAAGAGGTCAATAAAAACATACAAATTCTATCAAAAGAGAGAGATATTTCAAATACCCAAGTTGCTAATCTCGAAGTTGAGAAAGATATGCTTTCCAAGTCTCTAATGGAGCAGAGAAAGATCTCAGATGAAGCTCGAGAGAATGTCGAAGATGCTCACAACCTCATTATGAGGCTTGGTCAAGAAAGAGAAAATTTGGATAAGAAAGTGAAAAAACTTGATGATGAACTAGGATCTGCTAAGGGAGAAATATTACGACTACGAGACCAAATCAACTCATCGAAAATTTCTAAAGAAAATGAGGAGCGACCGAAGAGTAGAAAAAGATTACAAAATCCAGATGTTGCAGTGAAGAAAACTAGTAGGAAGAAAAAGACCGAGACGTTACCAGATCCCTCTTAGTAAGTAAACAAGTCTGTTATATCTTGAGAATCCACTATTTTCATTAAAGCCATCCACATTGCGGATATCAGTAATTAACTGTAAGAAATCATCTTCGTAAAAGTTAAAACTTGTCTGTTTGTTTGTTTTCGTGTATATTATTAAACTTGAGGAATTTATGAAGAATTTTTCGGAGTTAATTCATTTTTGTAGATCGAATTTATGAATACTAGTCTATTACTATACTAGCAGTGGAATCCAAGTAATTCCCGGCATCTTGCAGAAAAACAGTATAATTTCCAATTGTTTTTTCTTCGGGGTACGAAGAAAATTAAGACATATATCTTGCTTTCAGAAAGGAAAAAAGAATTGGTGAGAGATTGGCTAAAAGAAGCCTACTTGAACTTCTTTTTGGGTTTGTTTAGCCATACTCTGGAAAATACTTTTGCCGCCGATAAGTATATTAGAGGACAATGAGAGTGCCACGAAAGTCTGAAACTTCTGGTCATCTTAGTTTCTTAGGAGAAGGAAGTCATGGTTAAATCTTATATGTGATGGTTACTGAGAAGTTTACAGTCTCTGAATCACTATAAACAGACTTCTCAGGCGTGTGCGTGTCTTTGTTTACTTGGTCATTGGAAAAAATAGATAAAACGATAGGCATTTGGTTCGTAATACATAAAACCATTACAGCAACACAACAAAAGACAGATATATTTTCTGCTTGTTCTTCTTCTGATACGATTTGGGTAGTTGTTAAGTCATGAAAGTCGCCAAACTTGACCATGGCTTGTGTACTTTTTTATTTCTACTATGAGTACTACTAGCTGCTTATA
>BEHA01001125.1:0-11616 GCA_002897215.1 Eschscholzia californica subsp. californica | reverse complement strand
TGTCAGACTTTATTCTTTGTAATTTTTTCAGATAAGTCAAATCAATTATTTTTTTTTCAAACTATTGTTTTTTTAATATGAAAGATATAAACAACCAGATTTTATTAGTACTTGTCAGACTTTATACTTTATTATTTTTTCAGATAAGTCAAATCGATACTTTTTTATTTTTTTTGTACTTTTTAGAGAAGTCAAATCGATAGTTTAACTTATCTGACATGTACTTTTTAGACAAGTACTAAAAAATACTTGTCTAAAAACCACATGTCTGACAAGTACTTTTTCGTGCTTGTCAGACATTATACTTTTTTATTTTTTCAGATAAGTCAAATCGATACTTCTCGGCGGGCTTCTTCTCGGCTTTGGGTGCCATTGTTTATAACTTGGAAAGAGAGAGAAAATAAAGGAGATTTCTAGAGAGAGAGAGAAAGGAAGATGTTTTGATGGTAGTGTTGAGAAGAAACAATCTTTCTTTTAACGGGTGGTATTGTAAAAAAGACAAAATATTTTATTGTGTTTTAATATTAAAGGTATGGTGTTTACAACCGTTAGCTGTATAGGGACAACATCAAATCAATTGTTTTTTTCAAACAATTGTTTTTTTAATATGAAAGATATAAACAACCAGATTTTCTTAGTACTTGTCAGACTTTATTCTTTGTAATTTTTTCAGATAAGTCAAATCAATTGTTTTTTTTTCAAACTATTGTTTTTTGAATATGAAAGATATAAATAACCAGATTTTATTAGTACTTGTTAGAGAAGTCAAATCGATAGTTAAATTACGAAAGGACCTGTTTTTTATTTTTTATTTTCAATTTTTCCATTGAAATCAATGGCTTAAATTACATCTCGAATTTAGATTTTTTTTTCTCTTTGATCTTTTTTGGAAGTCAGACTACGATCTACGTAAGTAGTTACATTTGGCACTTGATACATCATACTGCCCACTCAAACACTCACAAACCGGACCTATGTCCCAACTAGACAATGGCCTAAAGCCCAACAACATTATTTACACCCTAATAATCTCAATTTAAATAACCAAAGATTTCATCTTCTCTGGGATTCGAACCTAGGACCTCTGAGGCTTTCTAGAGTTTATGTCAACACCTTGGAACCACTTGGGCTACCAATTATTGACCTTTGATTGAACTTTTAGATATCATTAATGAAACTGTTCACAATCCCCATAGCTTTGCTTGAAATTCCCATATGAGGATGAACTTGTTTCAAAATTTTAAAGATGTAAATCTCGTAAGTTTCAACTCTCTTCTTTGATTTCTTTTTCTTCTTGTCGGTTGAAACTCCGTCTTTGGTGGGTAGTTTCTTCTCAGCCTAAGGTTTCTTCTCTGCAACTGGGGCTTTCTCGGCCTTCTTCTCTTTGGTGGCTGGTTTCTTCTCGGCGGGCTTCTTCTCGGCTTTGGGTGCCATTGTTTATAACTTGGAAAGAGAGAGAGAAAATAAAGGAGATTTCTAGAGAGAGAGAAAGGAAGATGTTTTGATGGTAGTGTTGAGAAGAAATCATCTTCCTTTTAACGGGTGGTATTGTAAAAAAGACAAAATATTTTATTGTGTTTTAATATTAAAGGTATGGTAATTACAACCGTTAGCTGTAAAGGGACAACATCAAATCAACATCAAATCAATTGTTTTTTTCAAACAATTGTTTTTTTAATGTGAAAGATATAAACAACCAGATTTTCTTAGTACTTGCCAGACTTTATTCTTTGTAATTTTTTCAGATAAGTCAAATCAATTGTTTTTTTTTTTCTTCTTGTCGGTTGAAACTCCGTCATTGGTGGGTAGTTTCTTCTCTGCAACTGGGGCTTTCTCGGCCTTCTTCTCTTCGGTGGCTGGTTTCTTCTCGGCGGGCTTCTTCTCGGCTTTGGGTGCCATTGTTTATAACTTGGAAAGAGAGAGAGAAAATAAAGGAGATTTCTAGAGAGAGAGAAAGGAAGATGTTTTGATGGTAGTGTGAGAAGAAACCATCTTCCTTTTAACGGGTGGTATTGTAAAAAAGACAAAATATTTTATTGTGTTTTAATATTAAAGGTATGGTGTTTACAACCGTTAGCTGTAAAGGGACAACATCAAATCAACATCAAATCAATTGTTTTTTTCAAACAATTGTTATTTTAATGTGTAGGATATAAACAACCAGATTTTCTTAGTACTTGTCAGACTTTATTCTTTGTAATTTTTTCAGATAAGTCAAATCAATTGTTTTTTTTCAAACTATTGTTTTTCAATATGAAAGATATAAACAACCAGATTTTATTAGTACTTGTCAGACTTTAAACTTTTTTATTTTTTCAGATAAGATAAATCGATACTTTTTTATTTATTTTTTGTACTTTTTAGAGAAGTCAAATCGATAGTTAAATTACGAAAGGACCGGTTTTTTATTTTTTATTTTCAATTTTTCCATTGAAATCAATGGCTTAAATTACATCTCGAATTTAGATTTTTTTTTCTCTTTGATCTTTTTTGGAAGTCAGACTACGATCTACGTAAGTAGTTACATTTGGCACTTGATACATCATAGTGCCCACTCAAACACTCACAAACCGGACCTATATCCCAAGTAGACAATGGCCTAAAGCCCAACAACATTATTTACACCCTAATAATCTCAATTTAAATAACCAAAGATTTGATCTTCTCTGGGATTCGAACCTAGGACCTCTGAGGCTTTTTTGAGTTTATGTCAACACCTTGGAACCACTTGGGCTACCAATTATTGACCTTTGATTGAACTTTTAGATATCATTAATGAAACTGTTCACAATCCCCATAGCTTTGCTTCAAATTCCTATATGAGGATGAACTTGTTTCAAAATTTTGAAGATGTAAATCTTGTAAGTTTCAACTCTCTTCTTTGATTTCTTTTTTTTCTTGAAGGTTAAAACTCCGTCTTTGGTGGGTAGTTTCTTCTCAGCCTTAGGTTTCTTCTCTGCAACTGGGGCTTTCTCGGCCTTCTTCTCTTCGGTGGCTGGTTTCTTCTCGGTGGGCTTCTTCTGGGCTTTGGGTGCCATTGTTTATAACTTGGAAAGAGAGAGAAAAAATAAAGGAGATTTCTAGAGAGAGAGAAAGGAAGATGTTTTGATGGTAGTGTTGATAAGAAACCATCTTCCTTTTAACGGGTGGTATTGTAAAAAAGACAAAATATTTTATTGTGTTTTAATATTAAAGGTATGGTGTTTACAACCGTTAGCTGTAAAGGGAAAACATCAAATCAACATCAAATCAATTGTTTTTTTTCAAACAATTGTTTTTTTAATATGAAAGATATAAACAACCAGATTTTCTTAGTACTTGTCAGACTTTATTCTTTGTAATTTTTTCAGATAAGTCAAATCAACTGTTTTTTTTCAAACTATTGTTTTTTCAATATGAAAGATATAAACAACCAGATTTTATTAGTACTTGTCAGACTTTATACTTTTTTATTTTTTCAGATAAGATAAATCGATACTTTTTTATTTTATTTTTTGTACTTTTTAGAGAAGTCAAATCGATAGTTAAATTACGAAAGGACCGGTTTTTTATTTTTTATTTTCAATTTTTCCATTGAAATCAATGGCTTAAATTACATCTCGAATTTAGATTTTTTTTTTCTCTTTGATCTTTTTTGGAAGTCAGACTACGATCTACGTAAGTAGTTACATTTGGCACTTGATACATCATATTGCCCACTCAAACACTCACAAACCGGACCTATATCCCATGTAGACAATGGCCTAAAGCCCAACAACATTATTTACACCCTAATAATCTCAATTTAAATAACCAAAGATTTGATCTTCTCTGGGATCCGAACCTAGGACCTCTGAGGCTTTTTTGAGTTTGTGTCAACACCTTGGAACCACTTGGGCTACCAATTATTGACCTTTGATTGAACTTTTAGATATCATTAATGAAACTGTTCACAATCCCCATAGCTTTGCTTCAAATTCCTATATGAGGATGAACTTGTTTCAAAATTTTGAAGATGTAAATCTTGTAAGTTTCAATTCTCTTCTTTGATTTCTTTTTCTTCTTGTCGGTTAAAACTCCGTCTTTGGTGGGTAGTTTCTTCTCAGCCTTAGGTTTCTTCTCTGCAACTGGGGCTTTCTCGGCCTTCTTCTCTTCGGTGGCTGGTTTCTTCTCGGCGGGCTTCTTCTGGGCTTTGGGTGCCATTGTTTATAACTTGGAAAGAGAGAGAAAAAATAAAGGAGATTTCTAGAGAGAGAGAAAGGAAGATGTTTTGATGGTAGTGTTGATAAGAAACCATCTTCCTTTTAACGGGTGGTATTGTAAAAAAGACAAAATATTTTATTGTGTTTTAATATTAAAGGTATGGTGTTTACAACCGTTAGCTGTAAAGGGACAACATCAAATCAACATCAAATCAATTGTTTTTTTCAAACAATTGTTTTTTTAATATGAAAGATATAAACAACCAGATTTTCTTAGTACTTGTCAGACTTTATTCTTTGTAATTTTTCCAGATAAGTCAAATCAATTTTTTTTTTCAAACTAATGTTTTTTTAATATGAAAGATATAAACAACCAGATTTTATTAGTACTTGTCAGACTTTATACTTTTTTATTTTTTCAGATAAGTCAAATCGATACTTTTTTATTTTTTTTTACTTTTTAGAGAAGTCAAATCGATAGTTTAACTTATCTGACAAGTACTTTTTAGTACTTGTCAGACTTTATACTTTTTTATTTTTTCAGATAAGTCAAATCGATACTTCTCGGCGGGCTTCTTCTCGGCTTTGGGTGCCATTGTTTATAACTTGGAAAGAGAAAGAAAATAAAGGAGATTTCTAGAGAGAGAGAAAGGAAGATGTTTTGATGGTAGTGTTGAGAAGAAACAATCTTCCTTTTAACGGGTGGTACTGTAAAAAACACAAAATAATTTATTGTGTTTTAATATTAAAGGTATGGTGTTTACAACCATTAGATGTAAAGGGACAACATGAAATCAACATCAAATCAATTGTTTTTTTCAAACAATTGTTTTTTTAATATGAAAGATATAAACAACCAGATTTTCTTAGTACTTGTCAGACTTTATTCTTTGTAATTTTTTCAGATAAGTCAAATCGATTGTTTTTTATTCAAACTATTGCTTTTTTAATATGAAAGATATAAACAACCAGATTTTATTAGTACTTGTCAGACTTTAAACTTTTTTATTTTTTCAGATAAGTTAAATCGATACTTTTTTATTTTTTTTGTACTTTTTAGAGAAATCAAATCGATAGTTTAACTTATTTGACAAGTACCTTTTAGACAAGTACTAAAAATTACTTGTCTAAAAACTACATGTCTGACAAGTACTTTTTAGTACTTGTCAGACATTATACTTTTTTATTTTTTCAGATAAGTAAAATCGATACTTCTCGGCGGGCTTCTTCTCGGCTTTGGGTGCCATTGTTTATAACTTGGAAAGAGAGAGAAAATAAAGGAGATTTCTAGAGAGAGAGAAAGGATGATGTTTTGATGGTAGTGTTGAGAAGAAACAATCTTCCTTTTAACGGGTGGTACTGTAAAAAACACAAAATATTTTATTGTGTTTTAATATTAAAGGTATGGTGTTTACAACCATTAGATGTAAAGGGACAACATGAAATCAACATCAAATCAATTGTTTTTTTCAAACAATTGTTTTTTTAATATGAAAGATATAAACAACCAGATTTTCTTAGTACTTGTCAGACTTTATTCTTTGTAATTTTTTCAGATAACTCAAGTCAATTGTTTTTTTTCAAACTATTGTTTTTTTAATATGAAAGATATAAACAACCAGATTTTATTAGTACTTGTCAGACTTTATACTTTTTTATTTTTTCAGATAAGTCAAATCGATACTTTTTTTTTTTTGTACTTTTTAGAGAAGTCAAATCGATAGTTAAATTACGAAAGGACCGGTTTTTTATTTTTTATTTTCAATTTTGCCATTGAAATCAATGGCTTAAATTACATCTCGAATTTAGATTTTTTTTTCTCTTTGATCTTTTTTGGAAGTCAGACTACGATCTACGTAAGTAGTTACATTTGGCACTTGATACATCATACTGCCCACTCAAACACTTACAAAACCGGACCTATATCCCAACTAGACAATGGCCTAAAGCCCAACAACATTATTTACACCCTAATAATCTCAATTTAAATAACCAAAGATTTCATCTACTCTGGGATTCGAACCATGGACCTCTGAGGCTTTCTGGAGTTTATGTCAACACCTTGGAACCACTTGGGCTACCAATTATTGACCTTTGATTGAACTTTTAGATATCATTAATGAAACTGTTCACAATCCCCATAGCTTTGCTTTAAATTCCCATATGAGGATGAACTTGTTTCAAAATTTTGAAGATGTAAATCTTGTAAGTTTCAACTCTCTTCTTTGATTTCTTTTTCTTCTTGTCGGTTGAAACTCCGTCTTTGGTGGGTTGTTTCTTCTCAGCCTTAGGTTTCTGCTCTGCAACTGGGGCTTTCTCGGCCTTCTTCTCTTCGGAGGCTGGTTTCTTCTCGACGGGATTCTTCTCGGCTTTGGGTGCCATTGTTTATAACTTGGAAAGAGAGAGAAAATAAAGGAGATTTCTAGAGATAGAGAAAGGAAGATGTTTTGATGGTAGTGTTGAGAAGAAACCATCTTCCTTTTAACGGGTGGTATTGTAAAAAAAACAAAATATTGTATTGTGTTTTAATATTAAAGGTATGGTGTTTACAACCGTTAGCTATAAAGGGACAACATCAAATCAATTGTTTTTTTCAAACAATTGTTTTTTTAATATGAAAGATATAAACAACCAGATTTTCTTAGTACTTGTCAGACTTTATTCTTTGTAATTTTTTCAGATAAGTCAAATCAATTGTTTTTTTTTCAAACTATTATTTTTTTAATATGAAAGATATAAACAACCAGATTTTATTAGTACTTGTCAGACTTTATACATTTTTATTTTTTCAGATAAGTCAAATCGATACTTTTTTATTTTTTTGTACTTTTTAGAGAAGTCAAATCGATAGTTTAACTTATCTGACAAGTACTTTTTACACAAGTACTAAAAAGTACATGTCTGACAAGTACTTTTTAGTACTTGTCAAACTTTAAACTTTTTTATTTTTTCAGATAAGTCAAATCGATACTTCTCGGCGGGCATCTTCTCGGCTTTGGGTGCCATTGTTTATAACTTGGAAAGAGAGAGAAAATAAAGGAGATTTCTAGAGAGAGAGAAAGGAAGATGTTTTGATGGTAGTGTTGAGAAGAAACAATCTTCCTTTTAACGGGTGGTACTGTAAAAAAATACAAAATATTTTATTGTGTTTTAATATTAAAGGTATGGTGTTTACAACCATTAGATGTAAAGGGACAACATGAAATCAATTGTTTTTTTCAAACAATTCTTTTTTTAATATAAAAGATATAAACAACCAGATTTTCTTAGTACTAAAAATTACTTGCCTAAAAACTACATGTCTGACAAGTACTTTTTAGTACTTGTCAGACATTATACTTTTTTATTTTTTCAGATATGTCAAATCGATACTTCTCGGCGGGCTTCTTTTCGGCTTTGGGTGCCATTGTTTATAACTTGGAAAGAGAGAGAAAATAAAGGAGATTTCTAGAGAGAGAGAAAGGAAGATGTTTTGATGGTAGTGTTGAGAAGAAACCATCTTCCTTTTAACGGGTGGTATTGTAAAAAAGACAAAATATTTTATTGTGTTTTAATATTAAAGGTATGGTGTTTACAACCGTTAGGTGTAAAGGGACAACATCAAATCAACATCAAATCAATTGTTTTTTTTTTCAAACAATTGTATTTTAATGTGAAAGATATAAACAACCAGATTTTCTTAGTACTTGTCAGACTTTATTCTTTGTAATTTTTTCAGATAAGTCAAATCAATTGTTTTTTTCAAACTATTGTTTTTTCAATATGAAAGATATAAACAACCAGATTTTATTAGTACTTGTCAGACTTTATACTTTTTTATTTTTTCAGATAAGATAATTCGATACTTTTTTTTTTATTTTTTGTACTTTTTAGAGAAGTCAAATCGATAGTTAAATTACAAAAGGACCGGTTTTTTATTTTTTATTTTCAATTTTTCCATTGAAATCAATGGCTTAAATTACATCTCGAATTTAGATTTTTTTTTTTTTCTCTTTGATCTTTTTTGGAAGTCAGACTACGATCTACGTAAATAGTTACATTTGGCACTTGATACATCATACTGCCCACTCAAACACTCACAAAACCGGACCTATATCCAACTAGACAATGGCCTAAAGCCCAACAACATTATTTACACCCTAATGATCTCAATTTAAATAACCAAAGATTTCATCTTCCCTGGGATTCGAACCTAGGACCTCTGACGCTTTCTGGAGTTTATGTCAACACCTTGGAACCACTTGGGCTACCAATTATTGACCTTTGATTGAACTTTTAGATATCATTAATGAAACTGTTCACAATCCCCATAGCTTTGCTTTAAATTCCCATATGAGGATGAACTTGTTTCAAAATTTTGAAGATGTAAATCTTGTAAGTTTCAACCCTCTTCTTTGATTTCTTTTTCTTCTTGTCGGTTGAAACTCCGTCTTTGGTGGGTTGTTTCTTCTCAGCCTTAGGTTTCTTCTCTGCAACTGGGGCTTTCTCGGCCTTCTTCTCTTCGGTGGCTGGTTTCTTCTCGGCGGGCTTCTTCTCGGCTTTGGGTGCCATTGTTTATAACTTGGAAAGAGAGAGAAAATAAAGGAGATTTCTAGAGAGAGAGAAAGGAAGATGTTTTGATGGTAGTGTTGAGAAGAAACAATCTTCCTTTTAACGGGTGGTACTGTAAAAAACACAAAATATTTTATTGTGTTTTAATATTAAAGGTATGGCGTTTACAACCATTAGATGTAAAGGGACAACATGAAATCAACATCAAATCAATTGTTTTTTTCAAACAATTGTTTTTTTAATATGAAAGATATAAACAACCAGATTTTCTTAGTACTTGTCAGACTTTATTCTTTGTAATTTTTTCAGATAAGTCAAATCGATTGTTTTTTATTCAAACTATTGTTTTTTTAATATGAAAGATATAAACAACCAGATTTTATTAGTACTTGTCAGACTTTAAACTTTTTTATTTTTTCAGATAAGTTAAATCGATACTTTTTTATTTTTTTTGTACTTTTTAGAGAAATCAAATCGATAGTTTAACTTATCTGACAAGTACTTTTTAGACAAGTACTAAAAATTACTTGTCAAAAAACTACATGTCTGACAAGTACTTTTTAGTACTTGTCAGACATTATACTTTTTTGTTTTTTCAGATAAGTCAAATCGATACTTCTCGGCAGGCTTCTTCTCGGCTTTGGGTGCCATTGTTTATAACTTGGAAAGAGAGAGAAAATAAAGGAGATTTCTAGAGAGAGAGAAAGGAAGATGTTTTGATGGTAGTGTTGAGAAGAAACCATCTTCCTTTTAACGGGTGGTATTGTAAAAAAGACAAAATATTTTATTGTGTTTTAATATTAAAGGTATGGTGTTTACAACCGTTAGCTGTAAAGGGACAACATCAAATCAACATCAAATCAATTGTTTTTTCAAACAATTGTTTTTTTAATATGAAAGATATAAACAACCAGATTTTCTTAGTACTTGTCAGACTTTATTCTTTGTAATTTTTTCAGATAAGTCAAATCAATTGTTTTTTTTCAAACTATTGTTTTTTAATATGAAAGATAGAAACAACCAGATTTTATTAGTACTTGTCAAACTTTATACTTTTTTATTTTTTCATATAAGTCAAATCGATACTTTTTTTTTTTTTACTCTTTAGAGAAGTCAAATCGATAGTTAAATTAGGAAAGGACCGGTTTTTTATTTTTTATTTTCAATTTTGCCATTGAAATCAATGGCTTAAATTAAATCTCGAATTTAGATTTTTTTTCCTTTTTGATCTTTTTTGGAAGTCAGACTACGATCTATGTAAGTAGTTACATTTGGCACTTGATACATCATACTGCCCACTCAAACACTCACAAAACCGGACCTATATCCCAACTAGACAATGGCCTAAATCCCAACAACATTATTTACACCCTAATAATCTCAATTTAAATAACCAAAGATATCAACTTCTCTGGGATTCGAACCTAGGACCTCTGAGGCTTTCTGGAGTTTATGTCAACACCTTGGAACCACTTGGGCTACCAATTATTGACCTTTGATTGAACTTTTAGATATCATTAATGAAACTGTTCACAATCCCCATAGCTTTGCTTTAAATTCCCATATGAGGATGAACTTGTTTCAAAATTTTGAAGATGTAAATCTTGTAAGTTTCAACTCTCTTCTTTGATTTCTTTTTCTTCTTGTCGGTTGAAACTCCGTCTTTGGTGGGTTGTTTCTTCTCAGCCTTAGGTTTCTGCTCTGCAACTGGGGCTTTCTCGGCCTTCTTCTCTTCGGTGGCTGGTTTCTTCTCGACGGGCTTCTTCTCGGCTTTGGGTGCCATTGTTTATAACTTGGAAAGAGAGAGAAAATAAAGGAGATTTCTAGAGAGAGAGAAAGGAAGATGTTTTGATGGTAGTGTTGAGAAGAAACCATCTTCCTTTTAACGGGTGGTATTGTAAAAAAAACAAAATATTGTATTGTGTTTTAATGGTGTTTACAACCGTTAGCTGTAAAGGGACAACATCAAATCAACATCAAATCAACATCAAATCAATTGTTTTTTTCAAACAATTGTTTTTTTAATATGAAAGATATAAACAACCAGATTTTCTTAGTACTTGTCAGACTTTATTCTTTGTAATTTTTCCAGATAAGTCAAATCAATTGTTTTTTTTCAAACTATTGTTTTTTTAATATGAAAGATATAAACAACCAGATTTTATTAGTACTTGTCAGACTTTATACTTTTTTATTTTTTCAGATAAGTCAAATCGATACTTTTTTATAATTTTTTTTGTACTTTTTAGAGAAGTCAAATCGATAGTTTAACTTATCTGACAAGTACTTTTTAGTACTTGTCAGACTTTATACTTTTTTATTTTTTCAGATATGTCAAATCGATACTTCTCGGCGGGCTTCTTCTCGGCTTTGGGTGCCATTGTTTATAACTAGGAAAGAGAGAGAGAGAAAATAAAGGAGATTTCTAGAGATAGAGAAAGGAAGATGTTTTGATGGTAGTATTGAGAAGAAACCATCTTCCTTTTAACGGGTGGTATTGTAAAAAAGACAAAATGTTTTATTGTGTTTTAATATTAAAGGTATGGTGTTTACAACCGTTAGCTGTAAAGGTACAACATCAAATCAACATCAAATCAATTGTTTTTTTCAAACAATTGTTTTTTTAATATGAAAGATATAAACAACCAGATTTTATTAGTACTTGTCAGACTTTATACTTTTTTATTTTTTCAGATAAGTCAAATCGATTCTTTTTTATTTTTTTTGTACTTTTTAGAGAAGTCAAATCGATAGTTTAACTTATCTGACAAGTACTTTTTCGACAAGTACTAAAAAGTACTTGTCTAAAAAGTACATGTCTGACAAGTACTTGTCAGACTTTATACTTTTTTATTTTTTCAGATAAGTCAAATCGATACTTCTC
>BEHA01001119.1:441790-497336 GCA_002897215.1 Eschscholzia californica subsp. californica | reverse complement strand
ATAGAGTTTTATTTAGGGACTCAAAATAAAACCATAATAGAGTTTTCCAATCTTAAACCACAATGGGTTTTTAGTCTCTACGGTGATTTTTACCACGTTCTAAGTATAATTTTAGCCGGTTTTAAACTCAAAAACTCGAACCAAACAATGAACGGATTGGTTCGCATTGAGATTTACAATAACAAAACGCTTTGCATGGGATTATGGATAGGTTCAAAAAGTCGGTTATCCAACCGATGCTGACCCCGACCAAGCATCCATCATCAGACTTTGGAAGACTACTTTTGACTGTGTGAGAAGTCTTGATTTGCTTCTTCATGATAATTTGTTAAAACAAGAACAATGGTGTTCCTTTCATCAAAAAAAAAAAAACCATCGTTTTGTTATAAAAACAGTTTTAAGGGTATTTTTTATTTGAGAAAGTTTGTTACAAATTTTCCAATAACAATACCATCCCACACCACCGCCAATAACAATACCATCCCACACCACCGCCAATAAAAACACCATCCCATACCACCGCCAATAACAACACCATCATAATTCCAACTAGTATAAATATGGAACAGCTAATGGTGCTCCCGCCGCCAAAAACAATACCACAACCATGAATATGGATCATGCAATTTTCACCGGTGATGGCGTCAATGTCGAAAGTGAAGTTGTTGGTTACTGATACCGAAGAACTAGTTACAATTATGGTTGTTTCTAATAGAAGTCATTGGAACAACCATACTTCTAACCATAATTCTAACTAGTACTTTGGCATCAGTTGCCCACTGCTTCATGCGCCCTTAATGTATATTGGTTCTAGGGATCGAAGATTTATGTTCTTGTATTCATATACCAATTTCAATACTCATATTGGTTAACCAAATAGGTAATCTGTATTCTTAATGACTCGTATTTGGTTAATCAAATAGGTAAATCCTTCATCTTTTCTCTTTTATTACATTCAATTCCAATTTCAATACTCATATTGGTTAACCAAATAGGTAATCTGTATTCTTAATGACTCATATTTGGATAATCAAATAGGTAAACCCTTCAGCTTTCGTAAAGAAATAATTCGCCAAATTATTATACCATGACTTGATTTGTAAACCTGACTAATTTGAATGTTTTGGTATTAGGTTTCAAAATCTAGGGGAAATGATGACTCTTGGAAGAAAACCCAGTTTCATTGAGGGGCTAACACTGGATGGGCCAATCGGTTATACAGGTAACTAGAGTTGTTGAATCGTAAATCGCTTTTCTTTTTCTTTTTCTTTTTATAAATCGTATTTGTTAGAACTAAAAGTCGCGGAAGCTCGAACCTATTCTAGAAATTGATCCGACTACGAAAATTAATCGAGAAGCTATGCCAGAACTAAATATGTAAACAGAAATCTAACGAGGTTCGGCCTAAAACCTACGTCATCGGCCGAACAAGAAATCTTTAGTAGAAAATAGAAGAGAAAGAAGAAAAAAAAACGGTTTACTAAGCTCTAGCTGATACTCGTCGTTCTTCACGTGATACCGGTGGATGTCTATGACAGATCAAAGACAACAATCTACTTTCTTTTTCGTCTATTAGTCTTATCTATGTAATGTTTTCTTGGTATAAACTTGTGTTTCATTGTCCCCGTTGTAAATAAAAAGTATAAGGTGCAGCATTAAGTCCGTCAAATAAACGACCAAGTTACAAGTGTCTGAGTGCCCCCATGGACGGCTTACGTTTGAGACGCAACCAACCTAGGACTTCACTTCGTAAACATAATATATTTCATTTGATGAGCGGAAAAAAATTAAACAATGATTTGAACTTCTAGTTATCACTATAAACCGCAAATAAATTGATTGCAATAAATTTTTGCAAGTCAAACTCCAAAAAATTTGATTTGAGATTAAGCATTTACCATTTTATATACTGTCCTTAAAGATGATGGGTGTCAATGAGGTGTAAACATTTGACAACCATCATCTGACTTGAATGACTAATTTTGACTTTGTGATAAGTCTTGATTTGCTTCTTGATCCTAAATCGTTAAAACAAGAACAATGGGGTTAGTTATAAACAGTTTTAGTGACATTCTTGATTTGAGAAAGTTTGTTACAAATTTTCCAACTTCCAATAACTAACCTAAATTCTGTTTCCTTCCTCACTTCCCTTCTAGTTGTTCTTTATATAAGCTCAACTTTGATCTTCCATTTCACTTGTCAATTAGCAAAATCAAAAACCAATCCTATAGAGAGAAAGTGAAAAGAGTTCATATTGATCAAGAAGAAGAAGAAGGAAAAGAAACGATGGAAAACCAAAGAAATGATTCCAACCGCAATGGAATTGACAGACCCACCACCACAAATAACGGTAACCCCACCACAAATAACGGTTCCTCCCCCACAAATAACGGTTCCTCCACCGCGATTAACTGTGCTCCCACCACCACCACCAATAACGGTAACCCCGCCACAAATAATGGTTCCTCCACCACAAATAACGGTTTCTCCACCGCGATTAACGGTGCTCCCACCACCACCAATAACGGTAACCCCACCACTAATAACGGTTCCTCCACAGTGATTAACAGTGCTCCCACCAAGCCAACAACCCTTGGCTCAAGTGGTAAGAGGTAAGTCTTCCAACTTAAAGGTCAAGGGTTCGAGGCACACGCTTACCAATTCAAAAAAAAAAAAAAAAAAAAAGTGTTCCCACCACCACCACCACCAATAACAGAATCACCACCACAAATACTCAACCTGCAGTCTTCACCAATACTGATGACGGCGTCACAGTCACCGGCAACATCTCCACCATAACCACCACCACAAATATGGGTGATGAGATTGTGACTCACACTGACTCTGTAATAGTCACCGGAAATGCCATAATTGTAACAAGTATTTTAGAATCAGCAACCGGCAGCACCACTATCAATGCCTTTATTTCTCCCTCAGCCGACGGTTCTGAAAGTCCTTTAGTTCAACTGTTTAATTCTTGATTCTCAGTCAACACCCAAAATTCATCTACCCGATTCAGGTAAGAATCATGTATTTCAATTGTCAAATTTCAATTCAAATTCTTTCTTCTTGTATTATATTCAATTCAAATTTCAATTGTCATTTTGCTTAATTGAACAAGATTTCTTATTGTTTAATCATGTATTTCGATCAATTTCAGAAGAACGATTAGAAGATGACTTGGTGAGTACTAAGCAATATTCAATTGATTTCTGGGTTGATTAATTTGAGATCAAAAAAGATGAAGATGGTGAATAAGAAGATGAAGAAACAGAGGAAACCTCCATTAAAGAAATATAACTCTGTTTTTCTTGTTACTCTGTTTTTTTTTTCAGTCATGAAGTAGTTAGGTTTATTTTCTTGTTAGTCTGTTCTTTTTTTTCAGTCATGAAGATTGTGATTAATCCCCAAATTAATGGAAAAACTGATTGTTCGGTACTAAATAAACTAGATTACAAACTACCCATTTGATGAATTAGGGTTTCAGTAGTGAATTTCATCATGTTTGTGTTGTCCAAGTTGTTTTGATTCTTTCTTCTGATAATTTTGTTTCAAAAATTAGTTGTGATAAAAGCGTCGCCAATGCTACAAAATGTTGCCAATAAGAATACTTATCACTTTTTAGCAACCAATACTAAAATATGATAAACCGTGACAAATATATTACTTATAGTTTTGTCTGTGATGTCTCAATTTTAGTATTCACCACGGTTTTATATTCACCAAACAAATTATAATAAAAATATATTACATAACAAAGCAAAAATGAATTATTAAACAAAATAATCACATACTGGAGCAAATTAGACCTATTCTGCTTTCAATTGTCAGCTATATGTAATTGATCCCCATTAGGAGGAGAATTCATTTCTTCGGTCCAATCGGAATTAGGTTCGCTCCAAGATCGTGGTCGAATTCCAAACTTGAAATATATGACCATTTCTAGTGCTTCGAAAACTTTATTCTCGTCTAGAATTTTATTCCAAGCGCCACTAACTATACAATAATTGTTATTATAAGGCGGTCGATGATGTGCCCCGTGTTCAGATCGTGACACCAGTATTCGTGCGTCTTGCAAAGCCAAAACTAAAGGAGGGAGTTTGCTTTTGGTCCCATGAGCCCATGAATGAAATTGTTGGCTAAACATTATGCACCCACAGAACACACCGATAAAAGCATTAGCAACAGGTTCATGACAGATGAGGTCAATTGGCAAAACGAAGAATGTAAGTGCGCGTGCTAGGCCATGAAGATTATTAGCAAATTCACGTCTAGTAATCGTCCATGGCCATTTATGGTGTCCTTGGAAAGCTTCAATTTGGGAACCAAATAAAGGAGTTGAAGCGTCACCATAGTTGTCGATCCCCCAATGATATACACCTGAGCCAAGATCAGCTAGAATATAACCAAGAAGACCAGCAAGAACAGGTTCTAGTAACAAATTCGTTTCGGTTGCTACTGAAATGGATTTCAACAAAGAAATAAGTATAGAGATAGACCCACTTGCGATCCAAGCCCGGTGAGTCCATGTTGATTGCAAGCTAGGGTCATTAACTTTGGGCTTATCTTCTCTTAATACTGTAGGAGCTAATGTTGGTAAGGACGACAACGATTGTACTAATTGTAATTCATCGACGATAACTACACGATTATTGAGATTCTGAGGCTGTGTTTTCGTGGAGGTAGCACTAGCTCTTAAGAAACTAAATCGCTGGACGGCCAGGCGAGGTTGGTTAGGGTTCCTAAAGAAGGGTATTCTATACTGAGTTGAGATGGACATATTTGGTGATGAAGAAGTAAGAGAAATGATAGAAGGAAAATTGAAGGGGAGAAGATAAATAAGTACTAGTAGTAGAAGTAGTGGGTGTGGAGGTACTTGGAAGGGTTTGTGGTGATAAAAAGAAATGAAGAGAGGGTGTGGTTTTGAATGTGGTTGCGTGGGGCAATAGAAAAAATGAAGCTTGAGTCCACATATTTATTCAAGGGAGTTGGGTATTATGCAATATCACCTGTTTTTTCTATTTTATTTGGATAAGAAACCTATGATGGATATGTAGTAGCTCAAAGAAAGGAAGAATTTGAACATACTCAAATCCAAAGGTTTGTTTCTCTGATATGATTGTAAAATATTTTTGTAAAAATCACTACATCATAATTGCATCACATATGTAGTCAAAAGTACATACTATATATACAACGACATCAATAAGATGTAATAATAACCTCACAAACAATACCAAGCGTTTTAACTATTCGGGCAATAAACTTTATAAACTTCTTTTTCAATGAAACATCTACCACTTCAAAATTGAGTAGGACTAACCGAGAAATAAACTACAAACACTTTACATAATATTTGATGTTACACTATTTCTTTTTTTCGCTACTAGTAAAATTTCATTCACCATGGTTGAAATCCATCTTATTACAGTGGATAACTTCACTAATAAATTTGGTAGTCTATACCTTATTTTATACACTTATACTTTTTTTGGGTTATTTCCCAAATGGTCCCCAGCTTTGTGACCAGCTTCCTGCCTGGCCCCCTACTTTAGCAAATATTTCCGTATGGCCTCATTTTTCCGTTATCTTTAACTGTCCGTTACTCTCTCTCCTCCATCTCATTTTCTCTCTCTGCCAAGTCACTTATCACGCCACATCATCATCTTCTCCGGCAGGGGTCGTCGGCCGGCCAAATTTCCGACCGGCGACCTTCAAATATTAAATTTTTAAATTTTATTTTCTCTCTCTTCTCTATCTCTCTCTCTAGTAAAAAAAATATTTCCTCACCCTATCTCTCTAAAACTCCGGCGAAGGGGTTTATCTCATTTTCTCTCTCTGCCAAGTCACCTATCACGCCACATCATCATCTTCTCCGGCAGGGGTCGCCGGCAGGCCAAATTTCTGACCGACGACCTTCAAATATTAAATTTAGTAATTTTATTTTCTCTCTCCTCTCTCTCTCTCTCTAGAAAAAAAATATTTCCTCACCCTCTCTCTCTAAAACTCCGGCGAAGGGAAACCCCTTCGCCGGAGCTAGGTCAGTTCGTGAAGAGACCTTGCAAGGTTTGTTCGTGAACAGAACAGCAAGGTCTGTTCTGCTCACGAACAGACCTAGCTCCTGCGAAGGGAAACTCCTTCGCCGGAGTTTTAGAGAGAGAGAAGGTGAGGAAAAAAAAATTTCTAGAGAGAGAGAGGGGAGAGAGAAAATAAAAAAAAATTAATATTTGAAGGTCGCCGGCCGGGAATTTGGCCGGTCGGCGACCCCTGCCGGAGAAGATGATGATGTGACGTGATAGGTGACTTGGCAGAGAGAAAATGAAATGGAGGAGAGAGAGTAACGGCAGTTAAAGATAATGGAAAAAGGGAATCATACGAGAATATTTGCTAAAGTAGGAGGCCAGACAGTAAGCTGGTCACAAAATCGGGGGCCATTTGAGAAATAACCTTCTTTTTTTTTTTTGTTGAAAGCTTATACACTTATACTTAATATTTTTTTTTTTTTTGCTGACAGACTTATACTTAATATTTAGACCTAGGAACTTCTTTATGCAAATAGTATATATTTTGGACTAGTTTTTTTTTTTTGTTGAAAGTATTTTGGACTAGTTTGAGAAGAAATTATGTGCACGCAAGTCTCAATATAGGGATATTCCCAAAGATAAATTTTGGCATATAGTTGGGAATTTGGAATCATATGAAATAAAATGAACAAGAAATGAAAGGAAAAGAAGGAACCAAGTGAGGGCAAAAATGCCTTTTTAATCACTCAATATAAAACAGAGTAACAACCAGTTCAACATTTCTCCCCTACTACCTACACCCTTCTCTCTCCTCTTTCTCTCTCTCTCTCTAGAAAAGCCAGCCATGGGTTCTCTCCAATTTCTGTTACCAAATCTCTTTATAGTAACATTTATATTATCTTCTTCTTTGATTTTCTCATGTGGGTATGCTTGGAAAACACCATTTCACCCAGGAGATTTACTTCCCTTATTACCTAGAAGGATTTCATGGCCTATACTCAATTCTCTTCATGGTGCAGTTGATCTCCTTCCTACTTTTGTTGGTTCACCCTCTTTTTCTAATGAAACCCTTGAATGGAAAGGAGCTTGCTTTTATGAAACCACAGCTTGGATTGAATTTCATAATAACAGTGGTAGTCAATTTGGTGGTGGTACTGTTCATATTAAGGTTAGAATCAAAATTTAACAAAATTTTGTTTTTTTATTGTGTAATTTTTAGTTCATGAACAGATTGATTTTTGTCATATCTTATACCCTATTGTACTTTCCTTGTTTATTCATAATTTTGATTGGTTAAAGGGGGTTTCCTGTTTTATAAGGAATTTGGGTATCCTAGTTTCTAGGTTAAGAGAATTGGAGTACTGGGTACTTGAATTTGAGAACCTTTGAATTGATGTTGGATCAAAAAGTTTCAATTTTTGTGAGAGGTTATCAAAGACAAAACCCTAATTCTTCTAATTGACTTTGTGTTGGAGTTGAAGGACTGATTTAGTCTGTGGGTTATGTTCAACACGTCAAGTGAAAATGAATTGCCATGTTTATATAGGGAAATAGGGGTTCTGGGTATGTGGATAGGTTTAACATTTATGCTTTTCATCTTCTCTCCAATTTCATTGTTTTTTGGGTATTTCCTGTGCTATAATTGATATCGAGCTCTATTGGATACAAGCAATACTTTGATAGTTCAAACCACATCATTAGTTTAAAGTCCACAGATTTATGAATGTGGTGTAGTTTTGGCTTAATAAACTCAGACAGTTCTGCTGTGGGGTTCTAAGATTTGGAGTTATGGAGTCATGTTATTTGAGCATGATATTGGATTCTTACTGGAAACCTTTAGATGGCCACTCTTCGTGATTTAGTTAGATGTTTGATACTTCAAATATGTATGGAGGAAGTGGTTGTCTCTTCATAGTATGAGTCGTGGTTTTGGTTCTACCTTTTTAGGCTGTTTGAGAGTTTCCTATTGTTATCAAGTCACCAATATGCAGAAGTATATGGGTAGTAGATACGAATATCAAGTGATCTATGTTTGTGGTGTGTGAGTTTGAGCTAGTACTTTAGTTCTAGCGGTTTGTGTTATTCTATTCTTTACAACTTTGCAGACTAACAAGGCTCACAGTTGGACATGTATGGATCTCTACATCTTTGCAACTCCATATCGTGTAACATGGGACTATTACTTCATTGCCCGAGAGCATACACTTGAAATCAAAGAATGGGAAGGGAAAGCTGAATATGACTATGTAAGTTCAAAGTTACTGACCTATTTTCCGAGTATTTGCCGTATATTTTATTCTTCAACAAGCATATGCGTTTCTGAATAACTTACTCTGACTGAAACCAGGTTAAGAATAATGGGGTTTCTATCTTCCTCATGCAATCAGGAATGGTTGGAACACTTACAGCTCTTTGGGATGTCTTCCCTTTATTCACTAATACTATATGGGGAGAAAACTCAAATCTCGCGTTTCTTAAGAAACATATGGGAGCATCGTTTGAAGAACGCCCTCAACCATGGGTTACAAATGTTACTATTGATAGCATTCAATCGGGGGATTTCCTAGCTATCTCAAAAATCCGTGGGCGATGGGGTGGTTTTGAGACTTTGGAAAAGTGGGTTACTGGAGCTTATGTGGGTCATACGGCAGTTTGCTTGAAGGATTCTGAAGGAAAACTTTGGGTTGGAGAATCTGGCCATGAAAATGAGAAGGTAAGTCAAATTCACCGTTACGAGATTTATGCCATTATCACAATATTATGGAGTGGTTAGTTTTCGTCGTTTAGTTTATATCGTCAATCATGTTAATGTGTCTGTTGATCTTGTGATTCTATTCCAGGGGGAAGATATTATTGCTGTGTTGCCATGGGATGAATGGTGGGAGTTTGAGCTTACTAAAGATGACTCTAATCCTCAGATTGCTCTGCTACCTTTGCACCCTGAGATTCGTGCCAAATTTAACGAGTCTGCAGCTTGGGAATACGCGAGAAGCATGGATGGAAAACCATATGGTTATCACAATATGATATTTAGCTGGATCGATACTCTGGATGGGAATTATCCACCACCATTGGATGCACATTTGGTAATGGTTCTGATATCTTTACTTTTTTCAGAAGGTCCCTATTATAGTAAAAAGATACTTCATCTTAGGCTATTAGCTATGGAATCGGTAGAATTGTGAATTTGGATTACTTAGGTTTGTTCGATTGGGGTCTTTATGTTTTGTAAATAGCGAGTTTATAGTTCTTAAACTAGTGGAACCGAGTCAAGTTTTGGTCTGCGCTGATTTTAACCTACTTGTTCTATAGAATCTTTCCTTGTCTGCCTTCTCCACAACTTTTCAGAGCCTCATGCACCCACTTGATGGATTTTTTGTTCTTCCCAAATTCGATTACTTGAGCATATACTCTGACGATCAATTTTGGAACCCTAGTTTAATGATGTTATAAATGTGAAGACGTTTATATACTGATTGAGTTCGATTGTTTCTGATGCTCAGGTTGCTTCTGTCATGACGATGTGGAGTCAAATGCAACCAGCATATGCTGCTAACATGTGGAATGAAGCGTTAAACAAGCGACTTGGAACCCAGGTAAATTATTCACATAAACTTTTTCGATTAATTTGGTTTTCCAAATTAAACTGTAATGTATGATTATACACCAGAGTGATGGATTCCATATCTGAAAAAAAAAATCCTTTTGGAGGTCAGAATATACTATAAGCATAATGGGTAAGCATTTTGCCGAGCGCAAAAATGTCATCTTGTACAAACCTGTCAGACCTTTATGTGACATGGTTGTGTTGAAAAATCACCTATTGTACGTAATCCGGTCCAGCCGGATTTTCACCCCCAACTTGAACAGTATAAAAATACCTTCTACAATAGTTATGAAAGATCTGTCTGCAAGATCTATGAAGAAAATTGTATATATCATGATGTGTTGATTCTACCTTTTCCATCTGAAACAATGTAAATTATGTGTTTCCTGCAGAATCTTACTCTTCCTCAAATTCTAGTAGAAACTGAAAAGCGCGGATTACCTTTTGATAAATTGCTCACTATCCCTGAGCAAGACGATTGGGTTTACTCTGATGGAAAATCAACCTCTTGTGTTGCTTTTATTCTTGAAATGTACAAAGAAGCAGGATTATTCGATCCAATTTCAAGTTCTATACAAGTAACAGAGTTTACGGTAAGTTTCCAAGAAAACTTGTAACTTCATTAATCTCTTCTCTATCAAATTATCACAGTTAGTATTATCCATGAATTATTCATCTTATAAGTAGTAACAAACAAATTGCAGATAAAAGATGCCTACACCCTGAAGTTTTTCGAAAACGACTCTAGTCGGTTGCCATCGTGGTGCAACGATGGGGATGATGTGAAGCTTCCGTTCTGTCAAATTCGAGGTAAGTATCGGATGGAATTACCTGGATATAACACAATGGATCCATATCCACATATGAATGAGAAATGCGCAACTCTACCACCTGAATACTACAGATCGAAGAACTGTTGAGTTCGTTTTTCAGTTTCTTTCAACATTGTTTTTAGTGTATATTGATTGAAAAATGATGTTGAAAGCTACAAATAAGCAGTTTAATGGTTTAGAGAGAAAGGGTTAGCTGTGTATATTGTGGGAGACTTGAAAATGGAGGTAAATACGAGTAAATTAAAGCACTTCTCCATCTCAATTGTATCAATTCAGTAGTTGGTTAAACTTTTGTTGTTTTAAGACCGTAAACTTATCATACACCAGTTGTTTCATAAAAAACGTAGGCGTAGCTTTAAAGTGATACGTAATGAGAATTTTTTTATGGCAGAAACGATGTCTTTGTTGATACCAATAACACATTGTAAACAAGAATACAACCATGAATCATCTAAAAAAGAAAATCTGATTAAGATGATACAGGAAAACTCATACTAATTTCGATTCAATAGTCGAGATATCATTCCGTTTTAGCAGGGATATGGTTGCCACCAGTAGCAATCTTGTACAGATAAAACGCGGTCATAAGAGCACTGCAATGAGAAAACATGATGCCATTAGAACTTACAAACAAAAACCTCTCGGACGAATAAAACCCAAAAGTAAAGCTACAATGTCAGATTATTGATGCAACTTAAGATCAACCCTCAAGTAATTCCACGTCAATTTTTACAAAATAAGAACTAACGACATCACAACGTTAATGACCACTTGAATAGAGAAGAACAAGGATGAGAGAAACCAAGAACTCGCCAAACGAACGGGCATATCAAAATTTGGCATTTTCTGCCTAGACTTAAAGAAATTGATCGCTTATGATACTTCGACGTTAATGGCAGCTAACGAGAGCATCCCAAAAATAGCAAAACTTAGGCATATATAGAACAGACTTTAAGCTTTAAACTCAAAATTTACCTGATTACAGCAACAATACCAGCAGGCATTATTTTGGAAGATTCCATGTACCTCTTTCCCATGACCCATGTAAGTGCACAAGCACAAACTGTTGAATCAAAGAATAATAGAAACTTTATCGTTTAAGTATTTAGATTATTAAGCGAGTAAAGACTTCGAGTTGAGATTAACAAATTCTAAATCAAACACTGAAAACACTATTCTTTAGATGAAGAGGCACTCAAACTAGAAATGTAGAAAGCTGTCGAAATGGGCTTCGGTGGTGTTTGTTTTTTCTGGTTGTCTGAATCTGACTCGACTAGTCTGAGTTGCCCGAGTCTGACTTGCTTTTTGTCAGTGCACAACAGTCATTTCAAGTTATTTTAGATAATCGATTCTCAATTCAGACTTCAGACATACTTTATTTCTTATACGCGCCAATTGCAGAGTCAAGAATTGAAATCTGACACAAATCAATTCAGATCTTGAGTCAGATTTCATATATGAATTCGATAACAAACAAAAACACCACCTAGTCTCAAATTAGAGCTTATAGAGGTTTAAGCAAGTTTAGATTTTATAGATTTCAAGCATGGACAATCTCTCACTAATTCAGATCTTATAGGTTTCATCACAAACCATAAATGAACCAAAATTATCACTACCCAGATCCTAATTTAGCTTCAATAACTAACTACCCAATAAAATAGAAAATTCAAGATGAAATGTTCATACCTGTCTCAATAATCAAAGCTAAATAAGAATTCTTTCGTTTCTCAAAAGCTTTCAGACTTATATAACCAGCTATTAGAAGCAAAATTCCAGTTCCTAATCCTCCAGCTAAAGAAGCTATACTTCCTTTCTTAGCATACCCAATTAACCCACCTGCAACTAAAATCAACCCATATGGGATTGTAAAGCAGAAATCATGCATCTTGATCAAATGGGTATCTTAAAAAAACCCTAAATTTTTCAGAATTTGAACTTGGGTAATCAGAGATATTGAAGAGAAATTTAGGTTTTATGTTATGAAAAGTCGCTAGAACAATAGAATAATGCACATATACAACTGTTCTAATTGGTCAAAATTGAGAGTTCCTACTCCCTCACCTGCTCTGTTTCTTTTCCACTTTGACTCTGTCGTGGCACAAATTAGCCTTTCTTTTTACAAAAATGTTCGGGTCCATGGGTATCCTAGCCCAGCACGATTAACTATGAAGTCAAAATTTACTCGGTGCGTCTATAAGCGCACCTTAAAGTTTCTCTTGGGGCCTCCTTCGGTAGGCGCACCTCGTACGGTCCAAGAGACGCCCACGCGGTTCCTCTCTTCTTCTTGTTCTTTCTCTTTCTTCAAAAATCATGCGAAAAAAACTTAGATATTTAACCTAAAGCATTTCATCCGATGAAGAAGAAGAAGGATTTAACCCAAGTGCACCCCCTAGAGCCATTATTTCGTATCTTCTTCTTCGTTCGCTGACCTGGAGAGCTTGAAAAGAAGAAGAAAATATGGGTTTAATCTAGAGATTTAGCCTAGAGAGCTTATCTCAAGTCAGAGGCCCTTTATTGGAGTTTGAAAAGAGATTTTAGCTAGAGAGCTTGATCCAAGTTTGGAAAAGGATTTAACCTCGAGAGCTTGAAAAGTCAAGTGCCCTCGGACTGACCAGTCTGAGGCCCAAGAGCATTGACTCGGTCTGGGCCATTCCTTGAGGAGTCAGATTGAATGCTCGAATTGGGCTAGGTCGAGACCTTTCGAACTGAACATCCGTCCTCTCTGAATGGCCCTGCCCGAGACAATGCTTGAGGCCTCGATCTGGATAGTCCGAGTGGCGGGCACCTATAGGTGTTAGGAATTGACTATGGTAAAACACTCTTGGGACCCTTGGGTGCGCCTATAGAGGCCCCCAAGTTTATATACCTCGAGTTCATGGTACACAAAAACTAGGGTTCATCTTCTTCCATTTCAGTAGGGTTCTCTATACAGTGAAAGGTACTCTTTAATTGATGATCTTTTTCTTAGTATTGTCTCATACTTATAAATGCTTGTTGGTTTTTGGGTAGGAACTAATTTCAGTCCACCTAAAACCCTGTTCTTAGCTCACAAGTTTCAATCCTTTTATCTTCAACAAAGATTCAATTTTTCTAAAACCCTAACCCTAGAAATGGGAACTGAAATTCCAGTTAAGAGACCCTTTTGTAATTCATGTAAGAAACCTACAAGTGTTTGTCTCTGTTCTAGATTCAAAACTCATTTACTAGATAATTCAATTTCTGTTACTATTCTTCAACATAATCAAGAGAAAAATCATCCACTCAATTCAACTAGAATTGCTAGTTTAGGGTTTAAAAACCTTACAATAGCTTCAGTTTCTGATGTTCATGTTGAATCCCAATTTCAAATCCGCTTACTCAAATCAGATCTCAATGGCAAATGTGATTCTGATTTGAATACTCAAAATTCAATTTTGAATCAAACCCACTTTCGAAAACCAGAGTTTGATGAAACCCACCTCCAAAAATTAGATTTTGATCAAACTGAAGCAAGTCCAAGAATGAATGATGAAGAAGAACCAGTGATTTCTGCTGTTGTTGCTAAATGTGGTTTCACTTGCTCTGTTACCAAACTCCTAACTCATCAAACTCACTTCAAAAATCCCAACTTTGATCAACTTTTGACTTGTCAAGTAACCAAAGATGCAATCTCGAATGGGTTTATAGTGAAAAGATTGATGAAGAAACAAAAAAAAGAAAGCAATGAACTCGAAAAAGACGAAGAAGAAGAAGAAGAAGAAGAAGAAGAAGAAGAAGAAGAAGAGTTCGAAATTGTGGTTCCGAAAGGATCAGCATTACTATTCCCAAGTAAGAATTCAATAAGTTTAGAATGTGTTGATTTTGAAGTGAAGAATTTGATTGTATTAGATGGAACTTGGAGAAAAGCAAAGAGAATGTATTATGAGAATCCATGGTTGAAATTTTTACCACATTTGAAGTTAGAATCAGAGAAATTGAGTTTGTATAGTGAAGTAAGACAACAACCAAGTGAAGGGTGTTTATCAACAATTGAAAGTATTTTGTTTGCTATGAAAGGATTAGGGCATGATCAAGAAGGGTTAGATAATCTTTTAGATGTTTTTGAATCTATGGTTGGTGATCAAAGACGTTGCAAAGATGAAAATCAAAGGAAACTTTCTTCTTCTTGAGCTACCCAACACTCAACGTTGTTGTAACTCATTAAAATGAAGTGAGCTAATAGTGTTGTTTTTGTTGAAAAAGTGTTCAAATATGGGTCAATATCAAGCCTAAAGTGCGACTGGAGGAACCATTTTTACGTTGAGCCAATCTTTTCGCTCCAGTTAAGTTATGTTTGCCCTAGTCTTACGAAGGAAGTTATCAATCTAAGATGAAGTTTCTAAGTTTTGGGGAAGAGTTCGAAGAGCTGGAATGTTTGCCCTAGTCTTAGGATCAATGGGTTATATATCTAGAAACTCTTGACAAATCTATGTAACTATCTTCTGCAGACATAGTGCAATTCGTTGAGTCATTGTTTACACTAGAGTAGGTGTTACGATTGCAATACGTAAATCTTTTGTGTTCGTATGTGATCCCCACCAATTCCAATTTGTCTTAAATATACTTGGCATTTAAACTTTCTACTCCAACAGGAATATCTTTTATGTCTAATCGTTATGTATGATTCGATTTTACAGGTATAGCTTTTCTTAGAACTTGATGTTTTAGTGGCGTATCTCGGATTCTTTTGTTATGGTTTTCCTTGTCGGAGAAACTGGCTTGAGCATTTCACATTCCGTGTGTAAAATCATGTTTGAGTTAGCTCAATTCAAATGCAAGTACAAATTACACTTGTAATAACCACAGTACCAACTTTTTTGAGACAAACAACTTGGTCCTGATCTCTCAACTATAATCCAGATCATTGAAAGAACGTCGAAAGTCGAAAGTGATAGAATTAACAAGAATGCCTTAGTGGCTCCTAAACTCATTTAACCGGGTTGATTGACTAAATAATTGGATTACACTAGAACCACCTCTTAAGTCTATAGGTCGAATTTGTCGCACAAGGGCATTTGGTACTATCACAATAGCACTATACCTCAACCCGATTAAGTATAGAGAAACGGATACCCACTCTGAGTGCCTATGTCCCATGCCTAGGTTTAGTCTAGTCTTACATGATTCCCGCCCTTAGCCGCGTGGTTGTTTACCCTACTTGAGTGTTCACAGCCTGACCCGTCCCTAGACTTAAGTATGTCTGGTCTGATTCTCACTCCTACCAACTTACTCACTCCTTCATGGCTTCATGTGAGGTTTGAGCTGGAAGATGAATTCTTCTTACAAATGAGTGATTCAACCCTGTCTTTTTTCACAACAATGTAATAAAACGCAATTAAATCAAAATGTACTTCAACTTGCACATCCTCTTACGCCCTGTATCGGTTACAACAAGGCTACACAACCCGCCTCTTGAGACTCCCACTTGAACCGCATGTGAGAGAAACTCATGTTTCTCTCTCCACGTGACTGAACATGTGAGAGGAGAGTCTCTCACAAGCGGTTCAAGTGGGAGTCCCAGGAGGCGGGTTGAGTATACTTTTTGTATTGGTTAATATCGAAAATTTCAAGATTGACACGCGTATCTTACTAAAAATAAGGGTGCAGCCCATGTACGTGTCCAGACACGAAAAGTTCTTTCGAACCCAATACAGATCGAACAAACTATGTGAATGAGAGAATACATTATAATCTTGTGTCAACAGTTGGTAGCCCAAGTGGTTCCAAGGTGTTGACATAAAATCCAGAAAGCCCTGGAGGTCTCGGGTTCGGTTATAGGCCCGTCGGTTCTTTCCAAAAAAAAAAAAATTGTATTCTTGTGTATTGAAAATTTACTAATATGCCCTTATCTTTATCTTCGCGCTTTCTTTCAAATTCAAATTCAATCCCTCAGTTTGGCAAGTCCGATCTCTGCGAGTAAAAGAAGAGAGAGAGAGAATTTCTAGAGAGAGAGAGGAACGATGGAAGACGATGAACGATCATCTCATTCACCATTACCAAACCCTAATTCTTCTTCAGTCTTCAAAGACATCTCAAACTTCAAAACCCCAAAACGCCCTACCTTTCAAATTCCTAACAATCAATCTTCTCCATATCCTCATTTTTTCTCTGCTTCAAAACAAACCCCATCTTCTTCTTATTCATCTTCATTTCGTCGGCGCCCTTCTTCTGTTTACCCAACTTCTCGATCTAAAGCTGCTCGAAAACTCAAAACTTTTGAGCTTGAACAATCACAATCATCTCGTAAAGAACAAAATCGCAAAACAAAATCACTCAAATCTTTGTCTAATTCACTCACTGTTTGGCTTAATTTCCTCTTTGAAAACCCTAAATTATGTGGGTGTGATTTATCTGTGTTGGCTGGAGCAGATGGAGTGGAAGAATCAGGGAGGAATTTTAGTACTAAAAAGCGTGATAGTGGGGTTGGAATTAGGGTTTCAACTGATGGACCATTGCGAACTCCGAAGCGGCAGAAAGATAGTGGGGGAAGTAATGATGGGGAGTCGGTGGTTTTCTCTTCTTCCATGTTTTCATCTCTGAAGGTGTCAATGGAGGAAGTTTGCAGCCTTGATGATTTGATGCAGAGAATGAGGGCTTATTTGAGCTTGGACAGCTGTAAAGGGATTCTCTCTGTGATGAGCAAAGTAGCCAAGGTTAGCTTTTATCGAAATTATTTATCTGCTTTGAATGGGTTTAGCTTATCATGACTTAATGTGGGATTAGTAAACTATGAACTCCACTAGCTTGAAATCGATAGAACCACGAAACGATCTTAGAAACCGATTTTCAGATTCCAAGTAAAAGCATATCTACAATCGTGTTATTGCGTAGAGCCACAGCCGATAGCCAACAAAATTGGTGATTCATGATCTTAACTATTATTTGATTTTTTTTTTCTTTTTTTATTTGGTTACTGTGTTTAGGCTAATTGTTTCATTAAATTCTAGTATTTTGAATTATCACTTTGTTGTTATGTTTCAGAACATAGACGAGGGAAGATTGAAAATGAAGGCTCATTGTCCCATAGTAACAGATGTTGGAATGAAGGCAAAAGCGATAAGTATACTTATGTCTTATAACCCGACGTGGCTTCAAATTGGATTGTACATTGTGTTTGGGGGCGATTCCTTGATGCCGAATGGTGTTGACTCTGACCAAGATCGCGTGTTTCTAAAAATGGTGGTCGAGAAACAGTTCTTTTCTCATGCTAGTCTTGCAAAAACTTATGCTTACAACAGATTGGTTGATGGCTTATACAGACCTGGTTATTTTGAAGCTTTAGGAAATGTTATATTAAAGCGGATCTTACTACTTGTTCTTGTGCTTGATAGAGCTAAATCTCTCAGCAGTCTTCCAATTACGTATGGGATTGATGGAACAGATGGGGGTTCTCCGCTACTGTTCGGTCGCCAGTCTAATATTAAATCAAGTCGGCAAGTTATATGCGGTGATGCTTCTTTAGTGTTAGACATTCCACTATGAGTTGATTAACTACTTTTGGATTTTCAATTAGGCATGTTCTTTTAATTCACTTTTGTTTGATAGTGTAGACTTTTTGTCTTCGGAGGTAATGCATGGTGAAGGCAACCTTCTTTCACATCTTATGGCTGTTGGATATAAACTATCCTATCAGCAAGTAAGCACTCTGATTTACTCTTGGCCCACTTAATTATTGGAAACATACAACTTTTTTTTGTGATTCTTACTCTACATTGTTTACAAACATAACGTTCTTTTACCAGAATCAGCTCCTCGAATATGACTTCAGAATTACAGATCTATTTAAGGATCTACAAGATGGAGTGCGGCTCTGCAGAGCAGTTCAGCTCTTGCAATGCGATCACTCAGTTCTCATGGTGAGCTACTTCGTCGGGACGTTTATAATCTCCGAGAGGAATTCAATTATTACTAATATTTTTTGTTGCTGTCTGTCTAGAAAATGGTGGTTCCTTCAGATAACCGTAAGAAAAATTTGGTAAATTGTGGTCTTGCCATGCAATATCTTAAGAATGTTGGGGTGCCATTATCTGATGAAGATGGAGTCACAGTAGTGGCCGATGATGTTGCTACGGGAGATAAGGAACTCACACTTTCTATTCTCTGGAACATGTTTATTCACTTACAGGTACGTCTTTTGGGTTTTATCTTGTTAACAACAACACTTGACTTAGATGTCCATTTTTACTACATTTCTTTTTTTATTTAACATGTTCCAGTCATGTGTATTTTTCATGTATTCATGTATCATAGTAGATGATTTGGATAACTTGTAATTTTATATACCCTTTGTAGCCTGATCCGTTGTATCTACATTTATTAGTTTATATACTTAGTAATTTTCTTTGGTCGTGGTATTCATCATCACCATCACTGTTCAAAATCAAATTTATGAGACCAGTCAGAGACTCGAGAGCGTGTGTAAGGTGCCACAAAGGCTATCTGATCAATCAGTGATATACACATGATTATGTATCTACATGAGCTTGGATACTGCCTTTAGCCCTTTACTGTGTCACATGGTACACGAAATTGTTCTTTTAACTAACTCGTAGTTATACATCCTAAATGTCTTATGATTCTGCAGTTACCGCTACTAATTGACAAAACACTATTATCTGAAGAAATATCGAAAGTCAGAGGAGCTGAAATGGTTTGTTCTTCTTCTTCTTCAAGATTTTTTTTTTGTTTCCAGATTTGGTCAACCACAATATGGTTAATTTTTCTTCCAATTGCATTTGACCTCCAATTATTCTCTTTTGTAGGACTGCTCAATGTCTATCACTTCAAGTTCCTTAGAATTGCTTTTGGAATGGATCCAGGTATAAGTGTTCTTGAAGCTATTATGGAGATAAGCACGGGTGTGTCTGTATTATCTACCAAATTATGTTAACGATATTATTGAAGTCAATGATCTAGCCTCATCCGTGGAAGGGTCCGAACAGACCCATGAACAAACAACTTAACCTTGTGTGTCGGCAGGTCCTGTTTTGCAATCTAGAGTTCTAGACTGTCACCTTAGTTACATCATCCTAATTTCAATTAGCATAGATAAGCCTAATTTTATTAGTAAAAATTGTTTGTTCTGCTTGAATGACACTCACATTCTTTATCCTTCTGCAGTCAATTTGTCAGAAATACGATCTCAAGGTTGAGAGTTTCACATCTTTAGTTGATGGTAAAGTTATGTGGTGCTTGATTGACTATTACTTTCGAAAAGAACTTCATTCTGCCTGTTCTTATAAGGTTTAGTTCTAAAAACTTTCATCTGAATATGTTCGCACAAATGAACTTTAATCTTTCTTGATTCCAAATCTCTCTTTTAATTGTTAGAAAGTTCAAAACATCAGAGATGAAGTTACTATTCCGTGGACAGATGTTAGTACAGATGCTGTACATAATTTCATTATATCCCAGAAGCTCACGACAATCTTAGGAAACTTTCCAGAGGTAAAAATTTGTAATGCATATGAACTATGAAGTATAAAGTATCAATTACTGGCTTCTCAATGTGCAATAAATTTTCCAGGTCTTGCAAATTAGTGACATACTTGAGCATAAAGGTGCTTGTAATGAACGAAGTGTAATAATTTTGTTGGTATTCCTCTCGTCCCAACTGATTGGCAGGAAAAATATGGTAATTCTGGTGTTGCTTATTGTTGACTCTTTACTTTGATATGTAAAGACATGGTTACTAACAATGTTGATTCTACTGTCTAGGATCTGCAAAATATTCATAAACTCTTGGGATGCAGTTGCCGGAGTCCAGATAGAAAAGGTTCAAGTTCGATCAAGTGTTTTCTGAGCGTAGAATCACCGGATCACTACGTTGGATTGGATGATTCTGGCAATGAGGGTATCTTACTGCCTTATTTGTTGCTACTTATAGTAAATTAAACTTCGGAGCTCTGGAACTCAAGCTTGAACCTTCACTTTCATTTGTCTTGTTGCTTCAGATTCTGTGGAAAAATTCAAAATTGTTCAGGCCTGGTGGCGAGATATGATAAAACAAAACCATGAATGTGAAACAAAAGATGTGAATCCTAGTGTAGTACCCACCAGAAAGAGCATTGATGCTCAAAGAGGTAATTCTGGGGAATTAACTATTATCTGATGGTATCTTATCTTACAGCACTGACTTTTATGTTTATTGTAGAGAAAGCAGCAAAAGTTATCCAGTCTCGTTTCAGAGGATTCATTGTTCGTCAAACTTTTCTGAAGATAAAGGCAACAACCTCCTTTCTGCAAACTGTTTTCCGGGCTTGGCTAATGGTTAAAAGCGCAAAAGCTTCAAACAAATTTAACCTGCAAATACTAAATCAGCTTTCTTTTGGTATATAAGCCGGTTTAATTCCTTGTTTGCTCATCTAACACAGTAATTTGCTTGCTATACCAAAATATGCTCTTACATGTTTATTTATTCCCCTGGCAGAAAGTCATAAACATCCAATCAATCTATGGAGATATCTCAGACTCATGATTGAAAGGCACAGCTTTATCATGTTAAAAAAGTCGGTTCTGCTTATTCAGAATTCTGCAAGGGCTTGGATCACCCGAAGACATCACAGATTTGTTATAGACGGTTCTAGGGTCAGCATCTTGCAAGAGAGTGTTTGTAGAGATACAGATGAAAACCTCCAAATAGTAGCAGCAACTAAAATTCAGCTTGCTTGGAAAACATATACTTTAAGAAGGCTTATATCCAATCAAAGCATTTGCGCAACAAAAGTTCAAAGTCAGTGGCGTGGTTGGTTGATGAGAAGAAAGTTTCTGCAGCAGAAGAGAGCAATCATAAAGATTCAGTCCCATTTCCGTGGACTGATTTCCCGGAGAAGAGTTGACAGAGAGATGCATTCAATTATTATGATCCAAGTAAGCTAAGTTCTAGAATTTTCTTTAGATCGTGATTGTGAACTTCTTCTGGTTGGCATGTCTTACAGGATTACTTATCATCATTTTTATGTTCTGTTATCCAATTTTTAATATTTTTGTAAGGAAAATCTGTCGCTGGTAGATATACTTGTGACCTTTTATGAAGTCAAACTTTGTTTGATAATCCAGAGTCACTGGCGATATTGGTTGATGAGAAGAGGGTTTCTGCAAATCAAGGAAGCTGCTATAAAGATCCAGAGTAGTTTTCGAGGGGTAAAATGTCGGAAGGAGTTTTCACGTTATAGATTTGCAGCTATCGACATTCAACGGTGTCTCAGAGGACAACTTTCTCGAAAAAGACTATTGGGTATGTTGAATTATGTCTTTTCATTTGTTTTTGGCAATCTAGTAGCCAAATTTCTCCATAATTGATTCTTTGATCATCATTTCCAGTCACAGTTGTGGGATCAATCTGAAAAATATTTTCCTTGTTTGAAAAGTGGTTCCTCTGCTAGAACAAGTCATGACATGATTAGTCGTTCATTTTTTGATCGATGCAGGTGCTTATTCGCTTGGTTCAGCCACTCGTGCAAGTTTCATTTCCGCATATCATAATCCAAGCTGTGTTCAGAGCCTTGAATTGAAAATTCTATTTTGTTCAGTTCTTAGGCTCCAAAGATGGTGGAAGAGAGTTCTAATCCTTAAATCTAGTACAAGGTCAGCAATCATACTTCAGAGTCATATTCGTGGATGGTTAGCTAGGCGAAAAGCAAAGAAAGCGAAAAATCAAATAGTTGTGGTTCAAGTAAGTTGAACCTTTAATAAGTTTTTGTCATTTCTTATATCATTTTTATTCAGGACTCCTTCTCTGGTTTTTCCTACCTGTGTAATTGTGGTCCACAAGTTGCAATCGTTTTTTGCTTACTTGTGTTATTGGGTTAAAGCAAGAACACAGGTGATGAGTGAATCATACTTATGTTTGACTTGATTTTCATTAACAGTCATATTGGAGAGGTTATCTTGCTCGAAAAGAGTCAAGAGGACAGCTGCTTGATTTAAGGCTCAGGGTAAAGAAATCCGCTTTAACTGTGGATGATAGTATGCGTCTTATCAATCGACTCGTGGTTGCACTTTCAGAACTTCTGAGCAATAGAAGTGTCAGCAATGTTCTTCATATCTGCAGGACTTTGGGTATGCTTCCTTTTTTAATAGCAATCTAATTAGCCAGTTAAGGTGGTCTTCGTTTTTTTTTCTCATTGTCAAAATCAAACTCGTTTGAGTCCGAATTGTCGGACTCACATGCACCCAAAATAAGCCTAAATAAGCCATTAGACAAGTCAGACTAAAGCAGACATTTCCAAATCTGACTCACGTTAATCTCGACCTTGATTCAGATTTGAAACCGAACTCAGAACCAAATACTACCTTAGGCTTCAGTTTTAGCATGCTACTATTCCATCAAGAGAAGAATTCTTTGACACAGCTATACATATTGGCACTCTCTCTCTCTCTCTCTCTCTCTCTCTCTCTCTCTCTTTGCAGATATTGCAACCCAACATTCTCAAAAATGTTGCGAGACACTCGTGGCTGCTGGAGCAACCAAAACTTTACTTAAACTGATGAGTTCTGTTACCCGTAGCATCCCAGACCAAGAGGTTCTAAAACACGCGCTGTCTACACTCAGAAACCTCATTCGTTACCCAGATTTGGCTCAAGTACTGGTTGATACTGAAAGATCATTAGAACTAATCTTTGCGGAGTTTCTAAGGTTAGCTCATAGTCAAATTCCAACTCACAACAAACCTAAACCTGAACTTCTCTACGATCTGAATATCCTTGTTTAACTTCTACAGGAACAAAGAAGAAGCCTTTTTCATTGCTTCCGAGATTTTGAAGAAATTATGCACGACAGCAACGGGTATTATAATTGTACGAAAACAACCCGCATACTTGAAGAGACTTCGTGGCCTTGTTGAGGAACTAAAGCGAAAAGTAAACATGGAGAAAAGGTTAGGCCTTTGGCAGGTTTTACATATCTATCTTTTGTATCATCTTCCTTTTTATAGTACAAGGAGTGATTGGATCTGCCTTGTGCTTTTTATGTAGGAATCCACGTTATTTGACGGGAAAAGATCAGAACGAGAAGAGGTTGAAAGAAGCGGTCGACCTCTTGAAGTTGATTAACAAAATTTTAGAGTAAAACCCTTGTTTGAAGTCTTGAAGATCTTCTTCATCCACTTATAATTACACTTTTAACAGTAAAAAGCTCATCGTTTAGATATCGTAAAGGAGTCCCTCCTAATATGGTTTATGTAGAAACTTTGATCAGATTTAAACAACTGTTACTTCATTTGGCTCAAAATTTTATGTTTCCTTTACAATTCTCTTATAATGAAATCACTTCTGTTAAGAACAGAGATTTTGAAGTATTTATCTTAAACAAACAAAATTTTTGGTTTTCGGAAGATGGGGAAGATAGAAATATTACACCAGCCTAATCATCAATTCTAAGTTCGGATTTGTTTTTTTTTTAGTCAAATGGACCTGACCTTAGCCCAAATCTGATTTCAGACTAGTAAGGCATCACGAGGGAAAAAACGATGATCGACTCGAATCAATGTAGACCTCATGTCTGGCATAATAAAAAGAAAAACAAATGCTAACTAAGATCGCTAGTTAGGCGATCATTAGACTCACAACGAGAAGGATGTTTTTAGCCAATGAGAAGGATGCTTTTAGTACAAGGAATACTAGAAGAAGTTGAACTAGACTGCACAAAGTGGTATATACATATGGGTGAGTTCTAATCAACCAGAGAAATTACATGTTCACACAAGAGCTATATTACATGGTCAAAGACCCAACCTATATTGTTAGACGCTCGATAATCTTAGTGCAAATCAACATTAACTTGCAATCACTCTAGACTTTAAGTTGCCAACAAAATCTTCCTTAGTTCGTGGCTCTTGTCGGCTAAACATCCAGAACTAGCCAATGAGGTGATCCACACCTGATCTGACCTTACTGGCTCATCATCTTCATTTCTATGCCATGTCCAAAATGCATGAGTTGAATTCACAATATTGAGCTCACCATGACCAAAGCTTGCTTCTCTGAAAACTGACCATTCCGGCTGTGGGTGTATGTACCTGTTACAATATACGAATTTTGAGAACAAAAGCTTTTGACATAATAAAGACGAAAAGGAAACAACCCTCAATAACACTGACTTAAAGTAAGTAAGCATTTCAATACGATTTACCAAGTTCTTAAAGAAAAGCCCGCATCTCTCAACAGGAAAATAAAGTTGCTTCTGTTCATAATAAATTTTACTTGGGGTTTGACTAGGAAGCTTCCCGACCACATACTTCCATGAGCTGCTTTTCGAAAAACTCCATGGTATAGAATCAAAGGTACCCCAATATATCGTATGTGTTCGTATTTCCTTTAGTATTGTTTCCACATTTAAAACAACGAATTGTATCTAGAATTGACTTATTACCTGTGGGCTAAGCCTTCTCTGTTACCTCCATCGCCAATAGTAATATGGACAGCTCCACAAGGATTCAAGGTCCCGCTGTTGACACGTTTCTGTCATTTCAACAACCAGACTTTATTAAGCCTTAACAGATTGTAGGCATGTGCAAGGAAAATAAGAAATTTGCTATCATTAGCTTACAGTTCGTTCATAAGCATGCACGTGGCCAGAAAGCATTATATCAACTCCAGCATCATAAAGCAATGGCTCCAGGGAAGACATCATGCTGTCACCTTCACATTGATGTGCCTTATTACTGTTATACCACGGAACATGGAATAGAGCTAGCAACCATGGGGTTCGTTGTCGATCCACTTTCGAAAGATCATTCTGTAAATTCAAAAAAGGAAAGAAAAACTCATTTCATAGGAACAAGAGCTCGAAGTTTTATTTTCACCTTTTTTCCCTTTTCTCAACATCAAATTATGTTAAAATGGTGTCGCAAAACATGATTCCGAGCCCCAATAGTGAGAGGTGGAACTAGTATGTAGCCTACTAATCATTCCCTTCCGAAGGCATAGTAGGAACAAAGAACAATCGAGTCTTATAGTGAATAGCGGATCAATCTATTCACTTGAGTAGCCTATATGAACCACCAGTAGTTAACCCTACCAATGCTTGGAAAATGGAAGTGGCGTATGACTATGCATAATCTCATGACCTAATCTAGTATTACTCTAAGGGATTATGGGAAAAGCTTTACAGGGAACTAAAACAGAACTTACCTTCAACCAACTATATTGTTCTGAGTTTGCATCATGATCAGCATAAGAGCCAAGCATGAGTACATGAACACCTGCAACTTCGAAAGAGTAGTAAAGATTCGAGCTCGACCCACTTTCCTCAAAAGGCATTTTCCACCTAGCATTATAAGCTACAAATCCATCTTTGAATAATGGTATACTTTCAATTTCATGATTTCCTTCTGTTACCATCCACGGCCTCTTACTCGCTTGTGGCTGCACCAACTCACCGAAGGTATCCCATTGATGTTGTCGATAATCAGCATATGAGAGGTCCCCAGGGAGCAAATGCATGTCGTACTTGCATTGGCCAATGTGCTCAAGAGTTGAAGTAGTCCAACCTGTTTGACCCATATCACCAGCCACGGCAAAAGTGATTGGGAATTTAGAGGGAGGAGTCTTAAGTTTAAACTCGGGGCCTTCTCCTCCACAACGATAGTAGTAAACTTTTTCGTCTTCAAGAGGCCCAATTACAGTGTGATGTATCTTGCCAGAGGTATAGAATAAGTAGCTATAGTTTGTGTTTTCTCCTTGAGATGATGACGAGTAATTGTTTGGTGATGTCCCATATTCTACAATTGAAGGAGAAGAGTAGTCTTCTGTAATCCATGAGACCCGCATGTGATTATCGCCCGCTAAAGAGATGTGAACCTGCATGACCATTATAAGGATCAAACTATGTAAAATGTTGTGACAATGGCACGATGCGACAATTGTATACATGAACGTCAACTAGTAAATGAAAGTGATGAACCAAATAAAGAAGAAAACCACAATTCCACAATTGTATAAACCTTGCAAGTACATAAGGATAAGGTTTCCAATTTTCTTTGTTTCGTTATAGGGTAAAGACTACGATGTAGCCTCCCGTTGCGTCTAGTCTTGTCTTATTTTATTTTGGGGCTTGCATGGTATTTTAAGGAACTAATGAGTTGTCTAAGTAAACTATAATGTGTTGTTTCGTTATAGAGTAAGGACTTACATGGGCTTTTTCACATCCTCATGGGTTGTCTAATGGGTTGTCTAAGTATACCGAAAGAGAGTCCTCTAAGATTTGGGTTTGGGCTGATCTCCTCCCTCCCTCCCTCTTGCTTTCTTCTCCCTTACTCCTGTCTTTTCTTTCTCCGGCCCCTCGTCTCTTTCCTTATCTTTCTTCTTCTCCTCTTCATTATCCTTAGATTAGGATGTATTCTTTTATATGTCCTCCTCTCTTATCTACTCATTACCATTTCTTTTCGAGTACGTGTTTCGCCCTTTTCTCTTGTGACCCTTAATTCCTGATAACCCTCTATCTCCCCCCACCTTGATTTTTGTCTCCTTGCTGGTTGGTACTTGTTCGTTGAAGATACCTATAATCTACTGGATGTTTCAAACTTTACTTCAAGTTTTGACATAATTAACATATATCTTCTTCACTTAGTTCCGGATTTGAAAAGTTTGCTGAATTTTGACTATTTACTTCAAATTGTTGAAACACCCATCCTACCATCAATTTTGATTCCCTAAATTGGTAACCAATATCTATCAATTTCATCAGAGTATGATTGTTCCTTTAAAGGAAGCTCATCAAATATCATACTACTAGTTTAGCCATAATTCTAAATCAAGTAGTCTTCTCAAAACATTTTATATGCTAAAATTCAAGTTTATAAGCAAAAAATCCCTACTAACCAACTAAAGCTTCAAAAAATGTAAATTGAAAACAACCTAGGAATCTATTATCATCAAGTTTTTCACATTAATAGAAAAATTCCCCTTTTCTTCATCAACTTTGTATAAAAATTCAATCTTTTTTAGGGCAACAAAATGATTACTAAAACTGAAAATAAAATCTTACCCACAGATTATTAAATCATAGAAAGGTAAAGGGTAATTTCATATTTTGCAGTTACAACTACATATGGAATTTGAGAAATAACCTGTTGAGGATGAGATGAAGGTCTAGGGTTCCATTGGAAGTGTAAGTTTTTACGAGGAGGTGGTCGGACATAAACAGAGCTTGAAATATCAGACCCAAACACCACCATCATCATCATCATCATCATCATCAAAACCACCATTTTTGTAAATTCGAACTTCATGATTGAGGTTCAGACTCTGGCAAGACTTGGACTAGTATACGATATTTTACCATTAGTATTTTGCCCCCTTAAAGATGACCACCTCATAAAAAAGCCCACTAAAAATGACCAAGTTCTACTTTAGCCCCCTTTTACATATTCGAATGTCAATTGTTAATCAATGATACCAATACATTTTTCTTTCCCCTTTTTATCCCTCTGTTCAAAATTAATTCCCCTCCAAGTACTCTTCTTCTTCTTCTTTTGTCTCTATCTCTCTCACATTGTATTTGGTATTCGAATCTCTTGAGAGATACGAAGGAGAAGCAACCTCTTTGTCTCCATCGACAAATCTAGAAAGGGTAGCACATTTTCGATCAATCTACTATATATGAAGAATCCTCAAAGATATGTGAAGGAATAGAGAGAAAGAAAAAAATGAAGGTTGAGAAAAAGAAAGATGAAGAAGAAAATAAAGAGAGAAGAAAAGATAGAGATGATGGTGATTTCATTCATTGGGGATGTGGTAAGTGGTGCTGGTGGAGGAAGGAGAAGAATAGATGAGTCTAGTTACCTTTTATTATGTTAACGTATCCCCGACAGTTGGCTGATCGACACAAATAAGAGAATATATTGGGACGAGAATTCATTTGGATATAAAGGTTAGGAGGAAAAGAGAAATGTTGATTAACGGTTAGCTGACGGAAATGTGTAAAAGATGGACAAAATAAAAGCTGATCATCTTTAAGAATCATTTTGGTGGGTTAATCAGCTTTCGAGGGCAAAAATAAAATCATCCAATTAAAAACTACGAGTACTAATTAATCATAAGAGTGTGGTTTTATTCATACAACATACTCCAATTTTTTTCTTTTTTTTTGTTGAAAGTTACTACAATTTAGTGGCCATAGTTATTTAAAGAAAAATACATAAAAATGAGTAGACAAAACTATATCCCGGTACTACTATCTTAACGGAATTATTTATCATCATTTTTTATGTTCTGCTATCTATGTTTTAATAATTTTGTAAGGAAAATCTATCATTTTTTTTTGAGTAAACCATCAATACATTCATTTTGTAAGATATACTTGTGACCTTTTATCAAGTCAAACTTTGTTTAATATTCCAGAGTCATTGGCGATGTTGGTTGATGAGAAGAGGATTTCTGCAAATCACGGTAGCTGATACAAAGATTTAGAGCAGTTTTCGAGGGGTAAAATGTCGGAAGGAGTTTTCACGTTATAGATTTGCAGCTATCAACATTCAACGGTGTCTTAGAGGACCAACTTTCTCGAAAAAGACTATTGGGTTTGTTGAATTATCTCTTTTCATTTGTTTTTGCAAATCCAAGTTGTGTTTGTAGCCTTGAATTGAAAATTATATTTTGTTCAGTTCTCAAGCTCCAGAGATGGTGGAAGAAAGTTCTGATCCTTACAAGTGTCAGCAATGTTCTTCATATCGGCAGGACTACAAGTATGCTTCCTTTTTTAATAGTAGCAATCTAGTTACCCAGTTAAGGTGGTCTTCGTTTATTTTTCTCATTGTCAAAATCAAACTCGTTTGAGTCTGAATTGTCCGACTCACATGCACCCAAAATAAGCCTGAATAAGCCATTCTAACGAGTCAGGTTAAAGCAATCATTTCAAAATCAAACTCAAGTTAATCCGACCTTGTATCAGATTTGAAACCGAACTCAGAAACCAATACTACCTTAGGCTTCAGTTTTAGCATGCTACTATTCCATCAAGAGAAGAATTCTTTGACACAGCTATACATATTGGCACACTCTCTCTCTCTCTTTGCAGATATTGCAACCCAACATTCTCAAAAATGTTGCGAGACACTCGTGGAGATGACTTCACGTATTTGACATAGTTCAAGGTATCCAACATGTTGCATCGAGAAATGCCAAAAAAATGGATCTGTCCATCACCGTCACACATTTATGAACATGATCCGTCTAGACGAGTGATGTATATTTGCTTTTCTTGTGCTCAGGCTATGATGGGAGACCCTAAAACGGTACAAAGCACCCCCATTGAATTTCCTAATTTACGATGCTTGAAGCTGGATACATGGCTTTCAAGAGCTTCCTTTCGTGCAGTAACGTACTTACTCGAGATTTGTCCTAATATTGAATCTCTTCTGTTGGATCTAAATTGGGTAAGTATTCTTACCCATCGGGTACATTAATTTTTTTCGATATTCAGCTCTTATGAAGGATTTATTTTGTTGTGACACTAAATTATGTTTGTTATTTAGGCGGAGGATTACCTATGTTTTCCCAATGTTGATGAGGTCATCATCCTAACTCCATACCTTTTTTTTTCAATTTGTTAAACAATTTAGCAATATATAAAGTTGCATTCTGTAAGCTTTATTTTTTTCGTGTTGTTTAGGTAACATTCAGTGCGGAAACCAACGTAGAATATTGAGAAGCAGGGTTTTCATTGTCATGTATGCATTATCACCTCAAGTTTGTTGAGATCCGATATCTTTCAGGATGTGTCAATGAACTCAAAATTTTAGAAAATTTGTTAAAGAATACTGTTGTCTTGGAGAAATTGGTTCTCCGATATCGCGATACGGAGGAAAACTCATTGCTTATGGAGAAAAGAATGGAGATATTTAGTAAGATGTTACTCAGCTTTCCAAGAGCCTCTAAGGCTGCGAATACTGTGATTTTGTTTTGGCCAATTTAAAAAGGTGATGTTTTAGTCACTTCTTTTATCAAGGATAAGTAGATATGTCATTTAATCTTACAATATCATGAATTTAATCTTTCATTCTTCCTTTTAGGACTTGCTATACAAATTTTTAATACCCCTTCTTATGGTTGGTTATTTGTTTGCATATTGAACTTTTCGGTGTAAAATTTCAAATTTTGCAGGTTGTTTGGGGAGGATTTTGTTCACAGGCAGCTATGACCCATTTGGAGTGAATTAGTGTTCCGAAAGACTCCGAAGGAACATGATCAAGATCATTTAAAGGATGCCGATTGGCTTAGGAAGAATCGTTTGAGGTACTCATAAAAGATACTCATCACAAAACCCACATTCGAAACCAACAATGAGTGTTTTATCCCTCTTTTAAGTCTTTTATAAGAAACTCCAATCACTTCTTTGTTTACTATTAAAGTTGTAGGACTAAAATGTGGAGAATAAAACTTACTTTTTGTTATAATAGGTTAGTCTCACTCTCACATTGTAAGCTCTTTGAAATGAAAGAGATCCAAAGCTTTATAAGAGACATATGGATGTTAGTCTTATACTGCTCATAATGGGAACAACGAGCAAGTATTCTTCTTCTTTAACTCTGCCAGAATCTATGATGAAGGAGGTGTTAGCCAGAACCTATGGTGAAGGAGGTGTTAGCCAGAACCTATGGTGAAGGAGGTGTTAGTGGCAGCCCTGGAAGAGATCTAAGTGTTATACTATTTAACTCGAAACCACATACTACAAGAATAAGCAAAGGAAATGGGAAATACAAACGAACACACGATATTGATTACTAATATAAAACCTACAAGGGAGTTCATTCTACATGTCTAACCGTTATTACATACACAAACTAACTACAACAAGATAATGTTGCTAAAACAGAACATTCATTCATTCTTGTACAAACGAAAACAAGTTAGATAGTTACATTACGAGCCCACTTCCCGCCACCATTCTGCACAAAAAAAGAAACAGTAAGATCACAAAGTGCTTAGTACAAATAAATGAAGAGTATTTGACAGTAAATACCAATCGACTGTTTCGAATAAGCTAATGAAGACTACGATAGTGCTTCATTTTCTCAAAGAAAGGTATGAAATGTGACTCGAGGTCTGAATTGATTCAAGTCAAATTTCAGATTGTTTATTTGTCTGACTCGTTTGAATGGCTAATCCGGATTTGATTTAGACAATTTATTTAGAGTTGGCAGAGTTACATTTAGACAATGAGGGCAAAATCAGATTCTAACGTTTACTTCGATAGATATGAAATGAAACATAACAACTACATAATCGGAATAGTTTAATGGACTGGATCAACAACTTACTTCTCCATTGTCTGTCCATCCATTCATCCTCGCAAATAATCACATTCTGCTACACTCTCCATCATTGCCCTCTTCAAAGTTTCCATTCGTAATGCAGTCCCTCAAGGTGAAGTAAGGGATAGCAAAATCGACATCTTTCGCCACAGAAGAACACATCCCGATTATATGTCCAGTGTGATTGAAAACAGGGGCACCTTGAGACCCACACGATCCATGAATATCGCCCATCAGAAAACCCTCGAATTTTTCCGGAGTATCACGATGCTTTCCAACAATAGCCTTAACCATATCACTGTCTACGGAACCTACCCACGAGACATAACCACAAGCCATAGAGTAATAAAGTTTATCCGGGTGACTGATAGTAACGACACCGTCTCCTGGAGCAATGTCAATTTGATTGGCAAATTGACCGTACTTCCAATTCGATATCAACCCCATATCTTCATCACAGACTCTGATGATCGCTATATCTCTAGCTTTATCTACGAATACTATTTCCGTCTTCCAGAACCGGCTATCTTCAACCCGACGAAAACGACATTTTTCATTTCCTTTCACCAAATGGGCACATGTCATTATGTGACCTCTAGGTTTCAAGGTGAAACCTCCACCAGTAAGAGTAACTTCCCCACCATTCCATGTACTCTCAACAATGACAACAATTTGTTTCATTTTTTGATAAAAATTGTGTTTTTCTTGTACAGACAGGAATCCTTGATTCTCACGATCAAATGTAAGCTCCATTCTTTTAACACAAGGTTGATGATAAACTAACAACAACAGGATAAGATAAAAACCCTAAGTTGTTTGACACTATCAAACTATGAACTGAAAGTGTGTCTTACCGGAGAAAAAAAAATCCTGAGATTCGGTTTTCCGTCGCCGCGTCGCTGACGATAAAGATGTGTGGGAATGAGACAAGTTCAGTTGACTTCGATCTAGGGTTTATGTAGTACTATAAGTTTTTCTGCACTTAGAAGAAAAACCAATTTGATTAAAATACATGTATCCGTTGTAAATCAAACTGGTTTTGTTACTTGGCTTCCACCCTGGCCACCCATGTTCAAATCCAGGCAATACAATATTTTTTTTCCTCTTTTTGTTTGTTATTAGAACAAAAGATATGGGACGAGATTGGAGAATCCGTTGAGCTGGTTGTAATTAGAACAAAAGATAGTGCCAGTGCGACTACTAAGATAGTTGTTGATGTTACTAGCTCAGAGAAAATAAATAGGTAAAACTCTCTTCAATGCCTAGTTGGATTTTGTCATGTTTGTAATAGTTGTAAGTGGTCTTGGTTTTCTACTATGCTTTGTCAATTTTGAGTCTTCTCGGTGCATTGTCTTCTCAGGTGGCCAGTCACAAAAGTTTGTAAGATGACAATCGAAGCATATCGGACAGATTGGTAAGCCTTATCTTTGTTTTGCAGCAACAATCGTTTGAACCATATGGGGATCAACACTAGAGATCAGAAATGAGAACTTTTTGTCCCTGCAAACATTTGTTCTTTTGAGTTGTATTTATCTATATATTTGCCTATTCAATTAAAGGGATTTTCAATACTAATCATCGGTCAGTTTTAGGATAAAAATTGAATTATATTCGAACTTAGATTATTCAATGATCTTTTTTTAGTTTTGCATGAATTTATCCTCAAAATTTGTTGATTGGATTCTATCTTAGTATGTAGAATTATCTTATGGATGGCTTATGTTCAAGTATTTTCTATTGTACAACAAGGGAATGATTGGATTGAATGCTATATATCCATTGTATTTTTTTTTTTTGGTAAGGAAGTACATAATATCCTGGCAAATAAGTTAACCTGTACATTTCGTCCACTACAACGGATAAAATACTAAATGAGAAAGAAAAGTGTTTCTAAACGTACATTTTCTCTCTCTAGGCAGGGACGACGTCCGGGGGAACAGGTGTTGTCCCATCATCCTCTCCGACTTCCTTTGTTGTCTTCCCACTTTCTTCTTCCACTTCAAACCCTTGCTTGAATCGAGCGTAGTTCATTGGTTCACTTGACTTGAATGGGCGTTCACCTAGTACCCGAATCATGTCTTCTTGGTGTAATACTTCCTTCTCTAGCAGCAACTCAACAATTTTAGCTACTTCCTCTTTGTGTTCTTCTATCAATGCTACAGTGTGTTTATACGCCTTTGCCACCCATTCTCTCACTTCTTCGTCAATCATAGCTCCTGTCTGGCTGCTATATGTCTTGCTTATCTCGAAAGAATCTTCTCTCGGAGGAAATGAGAGGAGACCAATCTTTTCACTGAAGCCATATACAGAGACTTGAGCATATGTCATCTTCGTCACTTTCCCCAAATCATTTTGGGCTCCAGTAGAGATCTTACCCAGCAAAACCTGCTCAGAAGCTCGACCACCAAGAGTCATGCAAGTCATATTGAAGAGTTGTTCCTTAGTCATTAAAAGGTTTTCACTTGGAACATATTGAGCAAAACCAAGAGCTGCGGTACCACGAGGAACAATTGTAACCTTCAGCAACGGCTCTGCATGTTCAAGAAACCACCCCGCGACAGCCAGTTCTTCGTTCAAGCTTGCTTATCACCTTGTTTTTCTTCTCTAGACCACCAATTATCCTATCTATAGCTGCATCAAAATGTTCCATTGTAACCTGTGGACTTTCATTCCTTGCAGCAATTAAAGCAGCTTCATTGCAGACATTTGCAATGTCCGCTCCAGCAAAGCCAGGAGTCAGGGCTGGAAGTCTCTCGGAGTAATAAGATGGCTCGTGATCAAGTTTAACCTTTTTCAGATAAATCTGAAAAATTTGATCTCGACCTTTGATGTCAGGTTTGTCTATTGAAATTTGTCGATCAAATCGACCAGGCCTCAAAAGCGCTTTATCCAAGATATCAGGCCTGTTAGTTCCAGCAAGTACCACAACTCCAGCAGTTGTACCAAATCCATCCATTTCAACAAGTAGTTGATTGAGAGTACTCTCACGTTCATCATTGCCCGGTTAGGATACATGGCTTTCACCCAGGCGACCCGGGTTCAAATTCCCGCAATGGAAATTTCCTTTTAACCCTTTCTTTTTTAAATGGATTATGATGTATGTTAGGCATTACATGCCAATTTCTAATTTGAATGAGCAATAATAACTAACTTCTTATTCTAACTTATTGTTTGGATAGTTCGAAATCAGAATCATATTATTGAAATCAACCAAGACTTTCATTCAATCGAATGAAACACACAAGTAAAGCAAACAAGACATTTTTTTATTACTTAGAATTAGAAACTCATGTGTCCTTTGTTCTTTAAAATGTTTCCCATCTGTTGGTTCATGAAACAAATACAAACCAGACAATCTAAAATTTGATTCAACTCGATCTAGATATCTAACTTAGGGAAAAAAAAACACCACCTCAAATTAGCAGTGCTTATCAGATCAAGCTGGCCTGAGGCAAGTCAATCTCGCCCGTTCAATATACGGAGCAAGACGGACCGGGTTATATTCCGTTTTCGAACTGAGCTTGATTTTATATCCGGGCAATCTTCCACCTCGTGTTGTGAGTCGGGTTGGGGGTCTCGATTTTTGTTCCTCACCTACCACAGTAAGTTGGGTCGGAGGCCTAAATTTTTTTTTCCGGACACTTATAAATCATTCACAACAAGTTTTATCATCTGCGCACTTATAAGTGTTAATGTGTTTTTGTTTTATACGTACCTCTCCAATAAGCACCACTATACGTATTCATGTTAGTTTGTTTTCTTTCGATTTGAATGAAAGGTTTAAGACGAGTTTTAGTGATTTGTGAAAACAAACTTTTCTTGTCAGTAATTGTACTCTTTTCGAGAAAGAACTTTTTGATTATTTCCCTTCCTATAACAAAATTTCAAGAAGAAATTTGAAGTTTTAAAGAAGAAATTAAAAGTTTCTAAATTAAAAATAAAAAAAGGATTGGCGAGACAACCCAGTACCCTGATTAAACCTCGATCGACCCAAAATTGGGTTTATCAGGTGCACCCCAGTCCAAAGATGAAATTGAATGTAAGGGCCCAACCCGAGTGTGATAGTCCGGGTTGATGCCCATCTCTACCTGACATGATCTGTCCCGACAAGCACCACTACTTCAGCCAAAAGATTGACGAGCCAACTCAGTATCCTGACTTAACCTAGATCGACCCAAAAGCGGGGTTTATCAGGTTCGTCCCAGTCCAAGGGTGAAATCAAATTTAAGGGCCCAACCAGAGCGTGATAGCCCGGGTTAACGCCCATCTCGACCTGACCCGATCGGTCCCGACAAGCACCACTACCTCAAATATTTAAGTCAGACATATCTGAATTTACAACAAATAAAATAAATATTGATTAGAATAATAAAAAAAATAAAAATACGTGGATAAAAGTGTTGGGTTTAAAAAGCCGACATGAGACTCAAAATTTCCCCTCTTTCTATATTTGTTCTCAGCCGAGGGTTAGGGTTTTATCCCGATCCCATCTCCAACACAAAATTTCTTCCTTCTTACACTCTCTATATTAGGGTTCTTCGCCGTTTCAACCACTAATTTATAAACCCTTCTTCTTGAATCCTCCCTCGGACTCTTTCAACTAGAAGAAGAAGAAGAAGATGCAACCAGCAACCGGCGTCGCTCATCCTTCAATGGCACCACCGCCGATGGATCAACAACCACCAAACCCACAACAACAACAACAATGGGCTATGATGCAACCTTACCAAAATCAAGCTCCACCTCCTGCTTGGAACCAGCAACAACCACCACAACAAGCTCAACCTTACATGATGCCTCAACAACAACAGCAACAATCGTATCAAGCCGCTCAGCCAACTAGCGCCGATGAGGTTCGAACTCTTTGGATCGGAGATTTACAACCTTGGATGGAAGAGAGTTATATTCATGGATGTTTTGCTCATACTGGGGAGGTATAAAAATGTCATATTTCTCTCTCTAACTCCCTCACTAGTGTGTGTGTGTGTGTGTGTGGGTAGTTCGTAACTTTTGGATTAATTTTATATACCTTTTGCTAATGTTTAATCCTTATAATATATTGCAATTTTGGATTGTGGGTAAGCTTTAAATTTGTGTTTTTGGTTATGTAGGTTGTTAATGTGAAAGTAATTCGTAATAAGCAAACGGGACAGTCTGAATGTTATGGTTTTGTTGAGTTTGTAAGTCATGCTGCAGCAGAAAGGATTTTACAAACTTATAATGGGGCATTGATGCCTAATGTTGAGCAGAATTTTAGATTGAATTGGGCTTCTTTTGGTTCGGGAGAGAAGCGTCAAGATAGTGGTGCTGATTTCACAATTTTTGTAGGGGATTTGGCTTCTGATGTTACTGATTATACTTTACAAGAGACTTTTAAGAGTCATTATACTTCTGTTAAGGGTGCCAAAGTTGTTACTGATAGGACAACTGGACGATCGAAGGGATATGGGTTCGTTAGGTTTGGTGATGAAAGTGAACAAGTGCGGGCAATGACTGAAATGAATGGTATGTTTTGTTCGACAAGACCAATGCGAATTGGTCCTGCTAGTAACAAGAAAGCTCTTGAAGGTCAGCAACAAGTTCCAAGAGGTATATATTTGCTTCTTAATTGATAATTGTATGTGTGTGTGTATTATATTGTTGGAAGACATTCCTTTTTGCTTGTTTGTTTGGTTCGAATAGCAGCTCCTTTTAATTCTACACAAATAAATAGTAGTTCTCTTTTTCTCTTTCTTGGGTTAAGTTGTTAAAGCATCTGTATCTGCTTTTGTTTTGATTTTTCTACCTGGGACACTTACTCCACTCTTTTGGTGATACTTCTTTATGAACTCTAGATTCGTCAAGTTATTTCGTGCTTTTTACTTGTCTTGAGGTTTATCTAATGATGCTTGTAGGAGTCCTTTAATCTTATTGTTACTTATTTCAAACTCTTAAAGTTTTATGTAGTTGTAATGAACGTATGTTGTTGACATGAAAGTGAGAGATGGACGATGAATCAATGGCCCTGTACTGTCTTCTGTGCTTAGTAGGATCTCTTGTAGTCACTGGATCATCTAGGACCTCGATACAAAGTTACGTGTATAGATGTAGAACAGTGGATGTGGAAATATGTTGTTTTTCCTGATATTGCCCATTTTAATGATTTAGTGTTTTTTTTGTCGTTTATTTGTCGACCCAATCGACTAGGGGAAGGTCTTTTGACCAAAAAAATTTGATTTTACCTAAACCTATGTGATTGTTTCCTTATTCTCACGTAGTCAGGAGACTGAGCCTTGTGGTGATATAACCGTGACTTTGTTTGGGTAGCTTGTGGTAGTGGTCAACTGTGTTACTTATTATATTATTTGTTGTTGGTCTCTCTCTGCGTTCTTTTTACCTATTTTTGTTATTTTGCAGCACCTTACCAGGTTACTCCGGGAACTCAGACTGAGAGTGATCCAAGTAACACCACTGTGAGTATCTTTATTTTGTTATGGATTTGTAGACAGAACATCTTATGGAGCACAATAATGAGTCCTAAACCATAATCTTTTACTTCAGATATTTGTCGGTGGTTTGGATTCAAATGTTACTGACGATCATTTGAGACAAGTTTTTAGCCAATTTGGGGAACTAAGCCATGTAAAAATACCAGTTGGAAAACGTTGTGGGTTTGTGCAATTTGCTAACAGGTACTGTGAAAGAGTTATTTTGTTTCTTCACACAACTATCATTTAAAAAATTTAGGTTATCCAAGTTCTCTAGTTCATGTCACAATTGATACATTTTATGTTCCAGAGCTTGTGCTGAGGAAGCATTGTTGATGTTAAATGGAACTCAATTGGGTGGACAAAGCATTCGACTTTCTTGGGGGCGAAGTCCTTCAAATAAACAACAGGTAACTATTATGCTTCCTATGGTTAGATATTATTTGAGTTTAGCCTTTAAATGTAGAGGAATTCATTCATTCAATACTGGCATTGGCCGGACAAATTACAGGACCTATCTGCTGGATTAGCTCCACAACAGCCAGATCCAAGCCAATGGAATGCTCCAGCTCCTTACTATGGGTACAACCCAGGTTATGAAACATATGGGTATGCCCCAGCTACTCAGGATCCCAACATGTATTCATATGCAGGCTACACTGGTGGTCCTGGATATGGTAATTTTCAGCAACAACAACAGGTAAAATCTCTATGGTACTTCATGCCACTTCTTTCAGACTGTCGCTGTCCTTCGATATATGAATCACAAACTTGTACATTGTTAAAAGTTTCTTTTTTTTCTTGTACCGCTTCCATCGTCTCATTAGATAATCTGCATTGTTGTTTGAAATTACTAATTTTTCACAACAGCCGTTCTCACCTGGCCAAGGCCGCCTTGGTGGGCCGAGCCACCAATATGCTTAACATGTTTGAAGGATTTGGGGTCTCTATATATAAGTCCTAAACGCTTAACTTATTTTTGAGTGGGTTGTTTCCGCGTGGGCACGTTGTCCCAGAGCACATTTTAGTGCCAGGCTACCATGGCAGGTCCAGATGTACGCAGTGGCATGGGCTTGTGGTCCCAACACATTTCAGTGTCCGGCTACCGTGGCAGGTCCAAACGCGCCGTGGCGAGTTACCGTGGCCAATTAATGGGCCACAGTACCTCAATTGGTTACTCGATTTGTTGACTTCTCTCATATCATTTCAATTGTTTGTGGTTATTGCTAGTAACTTTTTTTTGCATTGTTTGTGTTGTTGATTGGTTTCTGCTATGTGCAGTGATGTTGAGGAGCTCTGAAGTGGGGGAGACGAGTGAGGGTTGAAGATGTGTCCCTCCTTTTCGTTTGTCTTGGTGGTGGATTTCTTTGAGAGGAGATATAGAATTGAAAGGAAAGGAGCTATGCATGAGATTGCTTTATTTTTCCCTTTCCTTGTGTGTGTATTTGATGCTTTATTTTCTATGTTATGAACACCCTAACCTCCTTTTGGGATTGCCTTTTTCTACTTTTCTTATGGTTTGAGGATTCTTAAGTATGAATTTTCCTTAATATATTAAGACAAACTTTTATTTATACTACTACTGTCACTCTTTCATTTAGTTTATTATAGCTAGGGATGGCATGAATCCCTTCGAAAAACATACAAGCAAAAAAAGGCATATCCATGTGTATATCTTTAGGCTTTTTCTTACAACACAAATTGTTCAAACTGCTCTATCGGTATTTGTTGTTCATTGCCTCTCTCTCCTACCTTCGACACGTTAGGAGTTGAGTGTCATTTTCAAACTCTTTACTACCTATAAAATTCGTACCTTCGACATGACTGGAGTTCGAGTTTAAAATCCCCACCCAACCGGAAAGTGCTATATGTAGAGAGGGGGAGTTGAACGGGAAAGTGCTATCTGTAGATGTCCATGACTGTCTCATATGAGATAGTGAGAGCACTTGGAGCTTCAAACCTAATAAAATTTAAAACGAGTCCATAACGCTGAACTACTTCGCTCTTCACACTTGCAACTTCGCTCGGAAGGCTGAGTGGTTGGCCTGAATCCAAGTTTTGATATCAACTCAATTATATCCGGCATTAGACCTGTTAGATTCTACTCCAGACCATTTATAGTTTCTAAACAGCAAGGACAGGCGTCCTATCAAATCAGCTTGTACAAATGGCGAGTCTTGCATTCAAATCTAGAGTAGTAGTTTATCCTTGCATCATATTTGTTGCACTACTTTATTCTGCAATAGGGAAGTCTGTGCTTCTTCTAATTGTGGAAATCTGAATCGACCAACTCAGAACCGTCTGAATCAAAATAGACCCAAAATCAGTTGTGACTATCTATCTACTCAGACAAGTCACATCACAAATAAGACAGACAAACTGTCAGAAGTCTGATTCAGGACAAGTAAGACCTAAGTTCCAGATCTAACTTGGAGAAAAACCACAAACACTACCTTTCTAAGAATCACAAGCACAAACACAGATATTGAAACAACACAAAAGTAACTTTTTCACCTACAGTGAGATAAACTGAAACCAGATTCACTAGTACAAGAACACATACCTAACTATTAAATAGACAGAGAGAGAGAGAGACAGAGAGAGAGAGACAGAGAGATATGAAGTTCTGAAATGGAAATCATACAACAACAGTCAAAAGATCAGAAGAAAGTGAGTTTGTTAAATCTACTAACTTAATTTGTTAAACTCGTGCTGAATAAGCTCGTGCTGCTTGTCTGCAACGTGTTCATTCCATAGCACCTGTATCACCAAACAGATCGCTTTGAAACTGCATTGGATAAACACCATCACCAGAAACAAGATCTTCATTCTCGGATAATGCATTCGAATATGACAAGTGTAGATCGGATGTTGCTTTAGGAAACCCAGATTGCTCAGAAACAGACCTGCCTATATCTAATATATGTACCGATTCTTTCATCTTTGGCTGAGACTCTACATCTTTATCTGTTACCCTCATTACGTTATTTGGTGTTTCATTCAAACGTGAAGTCTCATTTACTATAGGAGTCTCAGTCGGGAACTTGATTCCAATACCTAATTGTGTGTTAGAGTTCAGAGTTGTCGGGTTTTCTTTCCAAATCTGAGATAGATTAGGACCTTCAGGCATCAGTTGAGTAGTCAGAGGTTGAGACGTACCAATCACAGGAGGTAGGCGAGTCTCGGTTGCTTGGGTTTCATTTTCAATTCTAGTCTCTACTTGAGGCAAAGCCGCAGAGACACCTTGAGAGGCATGGTTGACGCCATTTTCCGCTTCTTTCGAGGAGTGATAGATAGATGTATGCATCTGAGAAGGTATTTCCTGGGTTGCGACCTGAGATGCGTGCTCGGTTTGTGAAGGTGACTTTGTCGGGACAGACACGCCATTCATCGGAAGAATCTCAGCAGGTGATTTACTTTTTTCTTCTCCTTGGTTAGACTGGTAATAAACTGGAGCTGTTCTCCTTAGCGAAATATCATTTCTTTTCAGCATCTGAACTTGTGGAGCAACGTCGTTTGTCCCAGAAACTGGAACAGATAACCTTGGTTCAAAGACAATACCCTTTAAAACTTTACTGCTGTCACCGATCCGTACAGTCAGTAGATATCCAGCATCGAAGGATCCATCAAGAACACCAGTAACTACCTGACCAACCATCGGATCATCCGAAGCAGCTCTTAGATTTGCTCTCCTGTGTCGGTTTCTCTTCACTACATCAGGAACAGCTAATGCAGAAGCCCTGTCTCGACGACTTAGATTCTCGGCCTTCCTAGGGCGCCCGCGTTTTCGCTTCACAGGAAGGTTTTCAACAGCAACAGTGTTCATGGTTTGATCCTCTTGGCTCATTTTCAGGAAAGCTGTGGTCAATCTCCTTTTAGCAAAAACAAGAGTGATCTTTGTTGACTTGATGGAAGTAGATCCCTACAGAGACGAAGTCAACATATTTAAATATACACAATAATTTCTAGTAACGTGAATCTTGCATTGACTCTCTTCTTTAGATATCTTATTATTAACGTAGGTCTCGACCGTGGTTTTCTACAAGATTTTTCATTAATGGGGCATGGAAAACATTATGACGGGCAAGGCTGTACAAATTTACTTTGGACGTACTCATGAAACTCTAGCATTCTAGCAGCTAATACGGTATCATTTATCGAACTAATGCTACCCCTTGGCCTTTTTAGGCGCTAAGTATCTCACTTATTAAAAGCACTTCTATATTTTAAGCCTTGAGTGGATACTGACACGTCCTTCAGTTGATCGATTCAGCAACAAAGTAATCGGTACGACAGTACGAGGGTGAGAAACCATTACAACACTAAACTACAATTAAAGAGTCAAACCAGCGCATATATACACAACGGAGAAAGACAACATGGCTAACAATAACATTAACAAATACAAGGAAACCAAATGACCACCAAAAACCCATTCTTCAAACTTTATTTCCCCACGCAATTATAACTATCTGCTTCCCTACAAACTGCGCTTTTACCATTTTCGCTCATAGAGTCCGTACATGATCTCTTACTAACGTGATTACAAAATATGTTACGAAATTAACCTAAGAAAGTATATAAACGAAATTAAGTCACGACAAATATAGCAAAATATTCTTTAACACTATCATATTAAGATCCTATTTTTACTCATTTTGAACAAATTAGGTTTATTGGCATCAATAGAAGCTAGATAGCACTATCTTTATCACCTATTTCCAATATCATCAAACACAAATTAAATAACCCATGATACTAATTTGTGAGCTCAAATAGTATAGTCTGAGCTCTATTAAAATATTACAGATTTTCACAAGTTAAGATCTAAGGTTTTTAGTACAACCCAGAGAAATAAAAATAGGATTTTTTTTCCTACCAGAATCATTCAAGAAAACAACCTCATGTTTGTAAGAACATAAACCCTAAACCCTATACCCAAAAAATGGTTTCTAATCATTATGTTACTAGTCAAATAACTTCAAATAAACATAAAAGTCATGACTTTATACTGAAACCCGTCATGAGAAACCCTAAAATCACAAGAACTAGTGATACTTAAAGTAGCAGAGAAACATGCAAGTAAAAAATAAGTGAAGATCAAAAACTAGGGTTTTAAAAAAAGTTCACCTTTTTTCTATGTTGTGGAAAATAGTAATTATCCTCTTCTTCAATTAAAGCAGGTAAGTAAGGTATGAAAACCCATTTTAGAAGCCCTAAATCACCGGATCTTCTTTACTGAATCACACTGTATAGAGAGATTAGAGAGAGAGAAATTTTAGGGTGGGAAAATAAACATGAAATTTTTTATCGCATTGGAATATTTTTTTTTTCCCCTCTTTTTCGTTTATTAGAAGAGGCGATGTGAACTTTGGAAATGACGAATTTGGTTAAAAAAAGGTGATTTTTTGGTGGAGGTGAGATTACTCGCCTTATCTCTTTTCCTAATTGGGTGAGATTACCTCCTCTTTGTGGTACATGGTTTAATTGGGGGGTGATTTGGGTACATTTAAAAAAAAGGTTTAGGTGACACGAGAACTTTTTTCAAAATTTAGTCAATATGGTTTGATTTTATTTAGTGAGAAGTGTGCAGCCGGCAGCCCTAATTAAAAACAAAAGAATATCAACGGTGGTAAATTGTCGTGAATCTTTTTCCAACCGCTTGGATTCACTCTATTTTTATCAAATTTTAAGAGAAACTGGTGCGAAACCAACCGTTGGAAGGAGATTCACGCAGAATTTGTCGATAATTGAGTCTTTTCCTAAAGAAAATTTTATATTATTTTTCGCCATCTTCATCTTCTTTATTTTACCATCACCACCACCTTCTCCATCGTTGACTTTCCTTTCTCTTTCCTTGCGATATCACGAGAATTGTAGGGGGAGTCTCACATGGGAGCATCTTTGAGAGTTGGAATAATTTTGACCGGTGAAAGTTCATGACTCTCGATCAACTATCGTTAAACGAAACTCTGAGAATTTCACCTGAAACCCGACTGGGAGGGAGAGAAGGAAAGAGGGTTATTGGGGTCGGAGGTGGTAAAGTAGAAAAGATGAATAATGGTACATAGCGGTGTTTTCCAAAAAAAAGAAGAGTTTTGAGTTATTTCAAGCATCTTGTCTGACTCGTCTCAAATGGTTGGTTTTGGTAACATTGCTTCTGATTATGAGAAAACAAACACCACCATGTTTTATTTTGTCTCTTCACTGGACAGACATACATTACTATTCAAACGAAACACAGTTTCACATTCACTGCCTTCAATTTTAGAAATACTTTGGCTCGTCATGGGCAAGGCATTCGGTCAAATTTCAAACACGGCCATCAATATGAAAGCTAAAAGGAAAAGAGATTAATCGGGAACTGCGGGATTGAATTAATTACTGCTGCACTAATGAACTATAAAGGGCTCGTCCCGTATGTTATGAAGACTCGAATGTTAGTATTTTCCTGCAAGTGGTCCAAAGATATGCAATTAAGCGACTACATATTTATATACTTAGTAACTCCCCCTCAATTTAATTTATTTATATTAAGTTCGATATTTCAGACATCTATATACTAAGGTGAATGCTACAAAAAGTAGCCCTTTTAAGTTTTGACAGAATTATGCGAATAGGTGAAGAACCCACAAGCTGTCTAGAGCATGAATTCAACGTCTCCTAGAATTGGTACACATGAACTATGATTTCTACTACAGGAAACAGAGGAATTGACCAAGAAAGGGTCCTCGAGTTCATGGTGTCTAGGTTCTACAACATCATCCCAAAGCTTCCTGATAACTTAACTGCTGAAGTGAACGAACTCTTCTACTCGAGACTAAAAAAATATCTCTTGAATAGATCAACTATAAGCAGCAACAATAGCATGGTATTGTCTGATTCAGATGGGCAACGGACAGTCTCAAGAAGTCAGTTTCCATATCGTGTAAGCCTCCCAGGCAGTCTCAAGTAGACAGTTTCTATGGAGAGTAGCTGCTTATGCCTCCCAAAAGGTAACGAGGCGTGCAATGGTTTCCTTGGGCCAGGCAGAAACTGGACCTGGAGTGCAATGGCAAAAAAAAAAAAAAGGTTGACTGCAAAAACCACCCTTCGAGCAAGGACACCGGTCGCCTTTAGTGATCCGACGTTGCCGCGTGGAAGGGTCGTTGTCAAACGAGGTTTTGATCTTTATATCGGTCAACTGTAGGAGAAAGATAATGATTCATTCTGATCAAAGCTTCCTTGGAGCTAAAATGAAGGTTGTCCAGTGTTCTGAGTCCTCAGAAACACAAGAACAATAGAAGCAAAACTTGCATCCAAAATTAGACAGTCAGCAACAGTTCAGTATAATCAAATTCATCAAGAATTCAAGATATCAAGAATTCAAGATATCAAGAGACTTCATAAAACTAGCAATGCCCACGTCTTACCATATAAGAATTATAAAACGTTTGATAATTTAGCATCTAAATCGAGATTCTAACTTGCTAAAACAATTCAATTACATGTCAAACCAATAAAGAAACACCAGAGTTGTACTTTAACAAACGTTTGATCTCGCTCTATAATCAGAAAACACTAGTGATGTTTCATAAATCACACAAAGATAGAATATGTGAAACCCTAATAGGTAGTTGGATTTAGCTTTAGTAGTGAAGTTATTGTAGACTTGGGTAAGTTAACAACATTATCGAAGTAATACTAGCATCTAGAATACCCAAAATTAGACCCTTTCAACTCTTCAATTGGGTAGATTCAATGCTTCAATGTTATAATCAAACCCAACATCGCAATCAAACCAATAATTTATCATGTAACACATATTAAGTGTCCAATGCCCTAAAAGGCTTATTTGGATTGATTTTGGTCTATTATCCAATTGATCAGATTCAAACAAGTCGAACGAGCAAGATTCATACAATCAGTAAGAACAAAAAACAAATAGTACCAATATGATCTACACTAACATGTCCTTGAAACATCAAAAACCCTAATTCTAACAAGATGAACAACACAGATTTGTAAACAAAATGATCCAAAATTGATCATAATCAATGGAAGAAGAACTTAAGATGGGTAAACTGAATCATTTATTAGATAATATAAAGGGGGAAACATTGTTTAAACTGTAAATTGATGTTTCCAGATAAACCCATACCAGATCTAACTTTGTATGCCCTAATCAATCTACAAAGGATCTTACATAAGTATCAACTTTTCATTTTACTTACTCGATTTCAACATTCAGTGAGAAACAAGAAGATCTGGATTCAATAAATCCCTAATAGATTCAGGAGAATCTTGAACAGGACTAGAAGGGGGTGAAGTTACAAAGAAAAATGACCTAGATGCAACAAGCTTCTTCCTTTGTGGACATCTAGGGCTAAATACCCTTCCAGTAAAAATGGGTATCCTTTCAAATCCAGAGATCTGGTTCGTAGTGTTGATTCCAGCAGTAGCAACCGTTGACGACGGCGATTCGGATGACTCAACTCGGCAAACGGAGATCCGAGCCTGTAAATCGAGTCTGTGTGATTTAGCGATGATTCTTGAGTTCCTTAGTTGAGCAAGTGCTCCTGGCTTGAGATACTTGTAGTAACCTCCATCTTCTCTTTTGGGTGATGATCTGTAAATGCTTCTAATCTTCTGATTCATGGCGAGATGAAAGTTTGAGAGAGAAAGAGAAAGAGGGAGTAGAGAGAGAAAGAGGGAATAGAAAGAGAGAAAGGGGAGATGGTTTTAGAGAGAGAAAGAGATTGTGGGGATGGAATGGGATTGAGAGAGAGACTGAGATTGGGGTTTTAAGGAGGGAAGAAGAGGCGGGAAACTAATGGAGGGAAAGGAAAATACTTTTAGAGAGAGAGAGAGAAAATATTTTCGTTTGGATTTTAAAATCCAAAAGATGGCGGTATTAGTTTCGTTTCGAACACGTGACTAATCACGTGATCTCTGCATGCTTTTGAAACCGTTGGATTAATTGACCTTTACTATTGACGTTTTAGATTCCTTGCTTTTAAGTGAGGATAGCGTTTTTTCATATAAAATGTTGTAGCGAATTAAGGGTATTTTGGTAATCTTGTCAAAATGCCTAGGGTTTCGACAATGTGATGTGAGGTAAAGTAGTAGGTAAGGCATGACATACGGCTGAAAATCTATTTGGAGGAAATATGTGTGGGATCACAATCGTGAGTGATTTTGGAACATCTTTAAAATTAGATTCAATAAGCGAATTATGTTATATTAGTGGGATGATTAGGCCCATTAATGTTTTGATTTTCAGCTAGTTCTCTAACTAAAATTTGTATTATAGTATAATGAGATATTCGGAGAGAATTCAGGGTCTGGCCTATACGTGTAAATTCAATTTTGATAAGTGTCGAGATCTTTTGGGTAGACTCGCAAAGTTTTTGTCGCAAGCAAAGCCTTAGTTTTCTTAAGCTTTAGGTTGGGTGTTTAATACTTTAATGTGGAAACAAATAAATGGAGAGGCTTGGGACATCATTGATGGTATCACACCCGAATACAGCTCGTCACTGAAGGTGTACGATTGTGATATTCTCACATCGTTCGTGAGAGAACTCGAAACTTGGACTGTATGTGTACAATCAAACGGTCAAACTCAATAAGTATCAAAGACTTTTAGATAGACTTGTGAATCATCGGTCAAACATACAATATCCTTTAACTTCTAAAGCTCCTTCAGTCACTGATATATCTGTATATGGTCATACTATTAAAAGGCCATTGTTTGATTAAGCACTTGTTGTATGGTTGATTATTATGTAGAAATATTGTGCGAGTTCGTTCTCGGTATTAGAGTTATTTTGTAATCTACGAACACTCATGTGTTTTCTTATTTGATTTCCTTCGGCGACGAAATTTGATTTTGGTAATTTTTAACTAGTAGGGGTTCTAATGTATCAATGATGGCTTATAATTCTCAACCTCTCCAGAACATCTAAAATGTCGATAAATAATGGAAATGAAGTTATAGTGTATGAGTAAACCTACTTTTACACGACAATATACTTAACAAGGGAGGAAGGGTATATTTCCCTAGTTTTCACATGCGCGGTTTACACAAACATCAAAAGTGAAATTCCGCCTCTTACACCTGCATCAAAGAGTACTACCAAGACCTATAGAGACATGAGAGAAGCCATTGACTTACACAAGCATCAGAGGAGAAGAAGATGAAGAAAACTTACACAAATAAACGGTACGGTGCAAAGTTTTAGTTGGGTACGAGATAAATTAAATGTAAAAGAATATTGAACAGTGTCATCAAACGAAAATTTATGCAAAAAATACGGTACTTTCAACTCGCTTATACAAAGTGAAACATTCTGCAATAGGATGATTGTTATAGGCAAATCAGGTGGTTAAGTCTTTATGTAGTTTCATTTGATCAAGAAAAAACCAGATAAATTTTTCTAATAAGAATTGAACTTGAACATCAATGGTCAAAGAAATTAATAAAACTGTGGTGCTTAGCACCCAACTAGAGAAAAAAAAAATTGACCCAAAAAACTGAGTTTTTTGGTGGAGTCGGTCCTCCAACTTTCATCGCACTGAACAATTATTGAAACAAGAAGACGTATACTAGCGAATGTATGTGGTATATTAAACCAGCTTTCACTATGCACTCAACAGAGTTTTTTAATTGGTTAAGGGTTTATGTGAAGATATCCCAACTATAATTTGGACTGATCTTCGCACTTCGTTGCCACGATGAGGCCTGGTAAGACCGCATCTCTCGCATCTCCTCTCCCACACTCTTGAAACACATATGTGGACATTAACGAGAGTGTTTGTCTCACAATATGAATTCAACCTATTTGAATCGGTCCTATTATTTTTGTTGCAAATATCGGTTAAACTCAAATGGACAAAAAATCAGTGCAACCAAGCCTCGAAAGATTTTCATTTTTTCCGGTTAGATTTTTCTTATATCATCATCGAGAATTGACTAATCGGAATCATCGGACTCAAATGCATCCTCAATAACCCCAAAGGTGAAAGGCCCAAACTATCCATTCAAATTTCAAACCAATATTGTGAAATATGTTCATACCAGTATACGACTGACTACAAATATACCAGTGAACTAAATCTATACCACGAGTCAGATTTGAAATCTGACTTAAAAAAAAAACGAACACTGCCTACCTCACTCAGAAGACATTACACTCTTGTTCGACCCAACCTTGATTCCAAGTAACCAACGGCCAGAAAAAGAAGAAGAACAAAAATCAGTAAGTAGTCTGTATACAACGAACGATCTCTCAAAAGCTAGGGTTTTGTAAATTGTTATATCCAACAAAGTTTTTCAAGCTCTTACTCTAGTCTAGGGTTTGATAAATCAAATTGCCCCATTTTTGAATGTACTTTCTATTAGTCAAAGGAGAAAAAAGATAACATATTTATACATTTCTAGGTTAAATTCTTTCATTCCCTGATCAATCTCTTTCTCTTATAGACTTCAGATGTCGAAATTTGGATTACAAGGAGGAGGAGGAGCACAGAACCTTCCACCTGATGTAACTCAACTGATTGAACAGTTAGATCGACATTGTTTAGCTCCTGATGGATCTATGGTTTCTAAATCCGCCTATTATGATCTTCAATTGGTAATTCCCCCCTTCTCTCTCTCTATGTCGTCAATTCGGTTCTTAATTTCAATTTGATTTCACATATTTGCAGGCTAGAGAGGAAATGTCGAGAGAGAGATTACGTTATTTGGAAGCAATGGTGAGAAATTAGTTTTTTTGTTCAAAATTCTGCAAACTAATCTAGGTTTAGGGTTTTCAAATGCCGAATTTGTTTTTTTTTTTCCTTTCTTCTCATTGTATGTATCTAACTTATCTGACTCGTGTTAATCTGTATTGCTGACTCAAAAGCAAGGACTGAAATTTTCGGTTTCGGGGGAATATTTCGGTCGAAATGACCGAAATGTTTCGAAATTTATTTCCTTGACAAGGCATTGTTAAGAGAAGCTTAGCTAAATTTCAATTTCGATCATCTCGACCGAAATTTCAAAATGTAACCCAAAACCACTCTGATATAGCAATTCAGACGCGTCAGTCACTACTAGTCAGAAAAAAATAAAACTTTTGAAAACCTGACTCGAGTCAGATTTCAGATTTGACTTAAGAAAAAAACGAACACTACGTAAATGTGTTTTTTTTCTTTTACTATATGTAGGCAATTTACTCTGAAGCAATTGCGATGATTGAAGAATACCAACAAGGAGCGAATTTTGGCACTCCAAGTCAGGGTCTCTATTCACAAACAGTCTTGAAATGCTCCCCCCAGGTATTACCTAGTTGGCACTCCAAATTCATACAGGAAATTACTGCTTCGCTAAAAAAATAACGACTACTAAACGTTGACGTGAATTGTTGCATCATTATAGGTTTATGAGTCTCTAGAACATCGATTAGTAGTTGCAGAGGCAGCTCAAAGATTGAGACTTCCACTTATTTCGAAAGATGGGGAAATTCATGAGGACGAAATAGAGAAATTGACTATAATGTCAAGGAGTTCTCTCGATAGTACTAGTACCAGTATTACTATCAATTCCAGCTCTAACTCGACGAATTATACAAACAGTTTAGCTAACACGCTTCCTCCCAATACTAGTGAATCAGGCGAACCTGGACTAGGAGGGGTCCCAAATTGTTTTCTTGGAATTACGCCTAGTTATTTAAGGCAGACCCAGCTTCAGCAAAATCCCAACAGTATGGTATGTTATTCTGGATAATGAAATAATGAATTAAGTTTAACTTTGACCATTTCAAGATATTTTTCATACAATGCCTAATCGTTGTAGGAGATGATTGAATATCAAATTCCACTTGGTCGTGTGATCGAAGCTCGGCTGAAAGCTAAATGCGATAAGTTAGCTGATGCTTTTGCAATGGATGACATTGGTAGGTCTTAAAGCTAGAAGGTTTTGAATCAAGTTTAATAGTTTGTAACACAATAATGGTTTTGTTCAATTAATATTGCTAATGTCGTACTGCAGATTCTTCGCCCAGTGGTCAAATGTCAAGTGCCCGGCTTCCAGAAAGGTTTAATTCTTCATTCTTGTGTATTTGTCTGCTCCTTGTATACATAATCCATCTGTTTGGGTCCTTCACAGAACCCAAGTTTTATTTCCTATGTTTAAATTGATATTGCGCTGATACAATAACCTTATCCTGTGATTGTCGTGTGAACATCATTGCTTGCCATGATTTATCTTCACTTTGTTTTTAGTTTTTTTTTCTGCCACTAATTGTGCGATTGTACTGTCTGTTCCTCACGAGTTGTACTTTTAGCGTTGTTGGGTTAAAGGAGTTTCTTAAATTTCATGAATTTATCTTTGATGTATCAAATGGGTACCATTTCTGGTACATAGCTTATGTAAGTGTTCTTATTTTTGTGTCCCTGTTATCAGGGTAAAGTTAATCATTGAGGAGATTGAAAGGGATGAGGCAGCTCTGAGAGAGGATCTATATTCAGCAGATAGGAAATTTGCGGAATACTATAATGTATGTGATTACTTTTTCTCTTTTAACCATGAAATTGGATAACATGCTCATCTTATGAATTTGTTTGTCCTCTAGCTCGTATTTCATCTTTTTGAATGGTGATTGACCCATAAGTGATTCTGTCCATATAAGGTCCTGGAGCAGATACTCGGTGTGCTCATTAAGCTTGTAAAGGATTTGAAGCTGCAACACCAACATCAATATGTAATTTTGCTACTTATCTCACTTCTCTGTATGGTGCGAGATGTCTCGAGTTTTAGTTTTAGCTAACAATATGTGGATTGAATAAGGTTTTACAGAGCTAAAATGTTAGTTATTGCCTTCTGATTGTCTAATGACTTTGTTTTTTTATCCCTCTTCTCATCTAATAGGATGAATTAAGAAAAACATGGTTGTGCAAAAGATGTGAGACAATGAATGCCAAGTTGAGGTACGTTGTTGATATCTTTTGAATGATGATTTCAGTTGCTTTCGTATTTTCTTTTTTCACATTGCATGTATCCTTTTTAAGTTTAGAAATTTAACTGACACACATTTTCAATATGATGAAAATTGATGCCTGAACGACTACATTTAGTTTGTAAGGGTTTATCTTCTTCCGATTGCCTCTATTTCTGAAACCGAGGAATCCATTTTGCTTTATATTACTCCAGTAGCTACAGATGTCAATGAGAGAAGCTGTAGTATTTTTGTTAAGCATAACTATTTCTATACTCCATTGTTCTGCTTTCTCCTGTGGGAGTTTTTAGGGTTGCAGGTCTCGTAAATTCATCCTAAAATTGAATATTGAGCACAAAAGGAGAAAAGAAAAAGTGATTAACTCGCTTCTTGGTGAAAATCAACTTAAAACTAGGGAAGTCATGAGACTTGAACTTTGCAAACTAAATGCTTCTATATTCCATGCAGCTACAAGCCCATCTACGACTGCACTTTTGTATTAGCTTATATTCATTCAAGAAATGTAGTCCAAGTCTTCAGTTCAATATGCTAGTTCTTCGATTTTGGGTCTTCTATCCATTCGTATGGTGTTACATTTCAGAATCGTTCGTCCTCGATCCTTTGGTGATCTTGCAAGAGTTTCTCCCTCCTAAATTTCTGGTCTGCAAGTCCAATTGATGGATGCCTTCAACTACCACAAATTAGTTAGACTTAAAACTTAGACCACAACATAAGATTTGTCTGTACTTAAATGGTCTTCATGCTCTTAATATCCCACGTCAAACTCTTCACTTAGTTTTTGTCTTATTGATGCTATTAGCTTTCAATGTCCTTTCATCTTTATTATATTCATTCATGTGCTCGAGCCATATGATATGGCCTGTTCCTTTTTCCGTTTAGCAAACATATTAATATTTACTCTACTTATTTTATTGCATTTTTCGTCTAAATTTAGTGTGTTTTTTTGTTTAATTCTCTTTCAACGCTTATTTTCTGCAACTCTTATTCTTAGGGTTCTGGAACATCTTCTTCTTCGTGACACTTACACTCCAGATTCAATACCCGCTCTCCATAAGATAAGGTAGTTTAAGCTGAAAAAAAAAACCTCGTTATATTATTCTCTCCCAGGTAATGCGGTTTCTGACCCATTCGTGTAATATTCAATTTTCGCAGGAAGTATCTTGTAGAGGCCACGGAAGAAGCTTCAATTGCTTACAATAAGGCTGTAAGATCCATCCTTACCTTCTTCATAGTTATTCGCTAAGTTTGTGATAAGATCATCATGGCATTTGCATTTTTAACTCAGTTTCTGCAAGTGATCTATAAGTTTTTTTTCTTTCTTGAGAATTACTCTATACTGATTTGAAGAAAATGAAATCCAAAAACAAGAATTTCTTGTGTTTGGTTATCATATGGACCGAAGAAAATCCTAGGATTTCATGTTTTTTCATTCAAACACAACATTAGACTAATTTTCGGCTTTTAAACTCTTGCAACAGGTAACCCGTCTTCGTGAATACCAAGGTGTTGATGCTCATTTTGATACCATTGCAAGACAATACCATGAAATCGTAAAGGTATTTCCGTTAATTACAAAAATCGTCTGTTAATCCTCATTCTTAGTGTCTAACAATGGCTAATGTATCTTCGAATTCTTTACCAGAAATTAGAAGGTATGCAGTGGACGATTCACCAAGTCGAAATGGACCTAAAGCGAAGCACCGGAGGCGCATAATAAATTGATCTGTCTTTTTATATTTTATCCTTGAAATGCATATATTTTGCTTTATCGAATCAACTTATATAAGAGCCAAGACTATGCAAAAATCCATCCCAAATTTGAATGGAACCATAGGATTTTGGTTAACCTGATTTGAGAACAACTATTTTAAAGGGTTGTTTCTTCATCTTTTTATAATATGAAATCTGTGTTTAGTTTTGAATCGATTATAGTCAGATCTCTATAACACAACATTTTTTTTTATTGCTAGGCTCATGTAGACCAACTTCTCAAGAGGAGCATCACACATAATGTCACCACTTATGTGTGACGGTTTACAACACCTTCCCAAAATCACATCACAGTAGAACTAATTGTACTGATAACATGTTATAGGATGATGCATGCCAACCTTCTAGACTGCTAGTGGTATTTATTGTTTGCTTTGATACCTGGGAACCTCACATTTTTAAACGGCCTAGGGAAAGATGCTTAACCTCTTAACAGGAGCGGCCGCTCCATCTCAACACATACTTGGGGTTGTTTACAACATTTATATGATTATGGTGCAAGACACATTTGATGTATTTTGGCTGTACGTGAGATAAAAATCGTGACCACCCATTATACCCTTGTGAGGAACCTAACCCAGTCTAAATCTAGCTGCCGTAAAAAAAGTTTATTCAAAATTTAGTCCGTTCTCATATCTACATAAAGACCTCACGCACCAATCTCCCTTTTTGGTCCTTCCTTGTCCTCTGGTTCCCAAGTCTCCTCTGAAGTCTGGCATTATCATTTAGCTCATCTGCATGTGCGAATTATTAATTTAGTTCTTAGTAACAATGGTTTAAAATTTGAAAAGTTTGTAATGAATTCAAGTTAATGTTTAAATTGCGTTTTTGGAAAACATCATCGCGTTCCCTTCTCTTCTAGTTGGTGAATTATTGAGTTGCTCACAAATCATGGGTAAACATGAAACAAATGCTAAATGACACGAAAAGAGTGGTCGACCAACACGTCAGACTAACGTGTCCGACCTGACTAACAACCCGATCTAGTGAGAAGTGGCTCAACCAATAAGGGCCACCCACATCTGCTTCTGGAAGTGGCCCGACCCCTATTTTGGGCCATCTTGCCCTGCTCTAAAGAAAAGTATATCTAGTTGTTATAATGACAGTTAGTTAGTTAGAGGCAGTTGAGATTCTTGAAAACTAATTCAAATAACTAACCAAAATTCCCCTTCCTTTCCTTCTTCTATAAAAGATAACAACCATTTTCTACTTCAATCCTCCATTTTCTCTTGCTCAATACAAAATCAAGAAGTGAGAGAGAAAGAAAGAATCCAGAAGAGAGAGAGAGAAAGAATCAAGAAGAGAGAGAAAGAAATGGAAAAAAACAACCAGGTTCCAAATCCCACCACCACCACCCCAAGGTCCACCACCGCCTCCATCACCACTAACAATGGCAGCCTTCCCCTCAGAAGCCCTGCCACCACCACCACCACCACTACTGTTAACAACCTCGAGATAGTAGTCTCGGTCACCACCAATGGACCGACCACAACTTTCACTGTAACTGCAACACAGGAAACCACCCCAACTGCCGCCACCACTGCCCCAACTGCCACCACCGCTGCCCCAACTGCCACCATCGCTGCCACCACCAG
>BEHA01001119.1:342683-430662 GCA_002897215.1 Eschscholzia californica subsp. californica | reverse complement strand
GATGTGGCGTGGTCAACATGACCGGTCTTGGGTTAAGTTTGACCTAACGGCGTTAACTTTGCCGTTAGGTCAAATATTGACGAAGGAGGTGCTCTTTTGTAGAGAGGGCCCTATAACCAAATGGGTTATAATGAGGGGCGCTTTTAACGGGGAGGCCTTTTAACAAAAACGGGGGGGCCTTTTAAAATTTCCCAAAAAAATATTCCTAAAGTTGAGGAAACTGATTAATTACATGGGTTTACAAAATACAATTTGGGCTTCTAGGAATGTGATCTGCTTACAAAATAAATGGACTCCATGACATTTATGTAGTTCGATTTATTAGATTTCTCCCGCAACAAACAATGTTGCGATGATTTTCAGTCTAAAAGAAGAAAGTGACAGATATCTTTCTAGTTTTAGTTAGTATAGTTCAATGAAAGCTCTAGTTTTATCGCCTCATCGCATCTATTTTTAATTCTAACAAATACATCCATTATAAACAGAAGTCTTGCAGACAACAAAGATTAGCACTACTTCGGCAGACCTGATCTATGGGACGAACATAAACTAAATGGGTCGGTCCAAATATTTCGTGACGGGCCTGAAAACGACTCCAGGAGTCAAAAACCGGATTGGAAATCTACCCACATTCACAATACTTTCAACATTAACTGTATAACTAGATTATGTATACTTCAATAGTTAATTTTTTAAGCTATCTGATTTTAACATGTAAACATATTAACTTATGGACAATGCATTAAACATTGTTCTTGATTACCAAGGAAAATGGTATTTTAACTTAAAATCTACATACTAACATAAGTCAAAGGTTGAACCAAGTATTTGAAACATGTGACTAAGTAATTAATACTACACTAAGATCAATAGATTACTAATTAAGAAGTAACTTCAGTATCTCAAAATTTCAATCCATTATCAAATGATATCTGAAAATTTAATTTAGTCTGACATTACCACTGCAAAGATATTAGCTACTTGGAGAAAGCTATGAAGAAAATTTGGGGGCTATTCTCTTGAAAATCACCACATTAGAAAGTAAGTAATGAAGAATTTCTGTAGTGACCCACCAATTCTATTCTCTAATTATGGTTTTTATGCATAGACCACTAATACTGTATCTTCATTATGGTTTTTATGTTCTTTGATGGATATGTGCTCAAATAATACGATCGGAGATTAAACAACTGTGGAAGTAGTGTCTGTTTTTTTTGAAATCAGATGTAATGTTTACATTTAGTCTGAATGGATTGTTAGATTGTAGACTGATTGTTTATGTATGACTTATCTGAATTACTACTTTAAATTGATTGGGGTCCATCTTAGTCGCTTATTTATATTTAGAAGAGTCCAATTCATAGGAAAAATAAAAATAAACAAGAGGTGTTAAATGCAAAATTGTAGTTGGAAAGAGCAAGTTGCTTTTCTTTAACAAGAGACCCATACAAATATTTCCTTCTCAAGAATTCCTTAGCCCACAGAACTAATAACCAAATAACAATCATAGCACCTTGTTTTGGACTGTCTCTCTCTCTCCTTCTTCTAACAAATTTTAGGCTGAATTTGATGTGACTTTTTCTCTCCAACTCTTATTAATTTCAACCAAAAAAAAAACAGAAATTATGTTTGAGAGGAGTCGGCTGGCAGACCCTGACCCGATATCTGACGTGGTCCGTCAACTCAGACTAAAAAGCATTTCAAATGAGAGAGAAACTGTATTCAAGAGATTATTTTACCCTTGAACTTCAGTTGAATAATAGTGAGTGCTGAAGTTGAATAATCCTCCGACTACAATTTTTCTCATTGAGAGCATTTTGGTTCGAGTTGGCAGGCCACGTCAAATATTGGGTCCGAGTCTGGCCAACCAAATTGGGCCAAATAGCTCTCATCACTAATTTCAGTTTTTTTGTTGAGTAATAAAAAGTTGGGTAGCTAATAAAATTCACTTAAATGCTCTTATAGCTTCATAGTTTACCTATTTAAAATGCTTCTCTACTTGTTTCATACACAAATTGCCTACAGACACATTCTCTCCCTCTCTCTCTCTAGACATCTTTCTCTCTCAAGAAAGTGGGTTTGTGGAAGGTTATTGGTTTAGTAGAGAGTGAGAGATGGGTGGGTTTGGAGCTGAGGTTTTGTTGAGAATGTTGAGAAAATCTGTAATTGCTGGATTCACCTGCATTTTTGCTCTGGGTAGGTTTCTTTGCTAGAGCTCCCCCTCTCTCTCTAATGATTGTCTCCCCGAAACTGTAGGCAGAAATCTGAGACAGATTCTAGAGATCAAGAAAAACCCATACTTTCGACAGAAATCTTATGTGATTTGCTGTAATTTGTGCTCTTCTGATTATTTCATCAACTGAAGTGTAAATTACGGCAAGCCACATGCCCACATAGGATTTCTGCCCAGAATCTCTTTTTTTTTTCTTTGTTTTTCTAACGTTACTCTTAGGCGAAATCTAGTAGTCCACCTTGGTTTAAAAAGGAATTCGGCCGACTTGTAATACTAAGACATATATATCAACTGAAAGAGTAATTATATTAAAATTGTTGGACTAAAGATTGAATAATTTGGGTGAAGGGGGGGCAATAGTGGGAGTAATTACAGGAGCATTAACAGGACAAACAACAGAAACAGGGTTTGTGAGGGGAGCAGGAATTGGTGGTGTTGCTGGTGCTGTTGTTGCTGTTGAGTTGTTTGAATCTTTCCTTAATGGGGAATCATCATCAAAGGTTAGTTATTCAGATGACATCCAATAAACTAGTAAATAACTTTCGGAAATAATCTTAAATGACTATTTTGCCCTAAGCCCTAAAATTTGTGTATATGTGCAGATAGGGATGTTTGGTAGCCTAATAAATGGGAAGATATTCAGGGAGTGGGTTTGTCCAGCAATGCTCAAGGCATATCAATGGCAAGTGAGTTAGTCTTCATTTTAGAAAAAAAAACATTAGATTGAAGTAATTAAACTTGCATTAACACCACCATTAATGATGAACTAGTACAATTTCGATAAATCAGTTTAATTATTTCACAGATTGGATCATTAGATACAAGTTATGGAGAAATCTCCGATATTTTCGACATTAGTGTGAGCAGAGGAATGCCTCCTAATTTTGTTGACAGACTACCCAAGTTCAAAATCACTCTTAGCAACACAATGGATGCATGTGGTTATAGTGTCTCTTGCTCAATTTGCTTGCAGGCAACTCTCTCTCCCTCTCTCTCTCTCTCTCTCGTTAAGTTTGTGGTCATCCAACTCAAAGGACCTAGACCTTATATTTTTGGTTGCTAAATCACCATTCTGTGGAACTATTCTCACACATCCTCTCACGTATGGCGTTGTTTGAGCCTAGCATGTATTTTTTTCTTTTTCGGGTGATGTAGAGCACGTATGGCTTTTAAGTCTATCACGTGTGAGCTTAGCTCTAATACCATGTTAAGTTTGTGGTCATCTAACTCAAAACCAAATGACAATGTGTTTGAACACCAATGAAAGAAGGAAGAGAAAAAAGAAGAGAAGAAATTTGTTTCTGTATTGTATTTCTATTGAGACATTACACTTCTTATATAGGATAGTTATATCCTTATTGAGAAAAATATATCTAGTAACAAATAATGTGGTAATATATTGGTGATTTGTGAGCAAAGATATCAAGAATATATGGTAATCAAGAATATACGGTAATTAATCCATTACAAATGTCAACACAATGAGTGGGGAGGACCTGGACCTCATATTATTGGTTGCTAGATCACATTGCTCTCATGTGAAACTATTCTCACATCTCTCTCTAGATTTATAGTGTTGAGTATATATATGACTGTTGCTTGGTTTTGATTGAATTAGGACTTCAAAGAGGGTGAAAGTGCAAGAGAACTTCCAAAATGTAAACATTTCTTTCATTTTCTCTGTATAGAAGGATGGCTAGTCATACAACAATCTTGCCCTGTTTGTAGACAGGATGTTCAATACTCACATTAAGATTGTGTTTCTCTATGATCCACTAAACCCTAAGGAAACACAGAATTCAAACGAAAAAGAATCGAATTAGAACTGAAAACATAGAAGGCCATCTCCAACAGAGAAATTTCTTTCATTTTAATGTAATCTTGAAACATGTAATATGTGAACATCAATTTGTATCAATATGAATTTACAGAATGTGTTGTTTATAACTTTTGATCTCTATAACAACTTTCGACACAAAGGCATAATGGAAGCTCCATTAACGATTCTTCTCAAACCAAGCTCCATCTGAAAGACTTATCTCCGCCCTCCCCAATGGGTTCGGAAGGAGTCTGCCACTCTGATAAACCTGGATTGTGATACCATTTGTTCTGTAGTTTTAGATCTTCCTCGCCCCGAAAGGTCTTGGGCTTCTTTCAACCCAAGAACTCGCTCAATACTCAAGAGGTGGGACTTTCTCTCATCCCCTATCACTAATTCACTACGGACTAACTCCAATAATAGATTGGTCGTGGGAGTGGTGGACTGGTGGTGGCGCCTCAGTTTTCCTTAATTTTAAGGCGTCCACACAACAAAGACGAACCTAACATATGGGAATCTATCGAACACATTTAAGACATGGAAAATCTAGTCATGGATGAATGTATCACATCAAGATCCAACAAACACCGATCAAAAGAACTCAACAAATGTTATTAATAATCATCAACATTACTTTCACATATCAGATTACCTAAATATAACATAAGACACATGCGTGGGCACGTAAGCAAGTGGCTTCATCGCCCTAGGCCCGTAGAATAGAAACTTAAGTTCTTAAACAAGTTATTCTAATAAGCCCTAAGTATACACTTAGAGTTACACACAAAAGCACACATAAGGGTACCTAATTTCATGGTTATTAGACTTCAAGTCCTCATCTTGAGAGAGAATCTCATTACTTAGTTCTCTCTAGATTGATTGAGATGATTTATGCTGGTCACTTAGTGGTCGATTCACTTACTGTACAAAACTCCATTCTTTCTTCATTTTCCATTGCTACAAGCAGGAACCTAGTTAACATTACTAGCTTCTTCCTTCTTTCGTTCATCTTCGCTAACTTCTTGAATACATTTTAGATGGATCTCATACCCACAATTCATGCACTGGTATGCCCAACCGGAACCTTGTTCATCACACTCACAACAGATAAAGGGGCCTCCTCCAGAACTTGCTGAGACCAAATTCAGTTCATGTGGGTGCTTGATATGTTTGAAAGTTCCCGGGTAGTTATTGGCTTCTTCATCTAATTTTTTTTGTATCCTTCGAAGTTGATCTCTTGTGAAAGGATAAGCCATGTCTAAATGCAAGTTAATCAGGTTCCTTCCTTCTTTTGTTACTGTCTTTCCATCAGGCCCAATAATGATCAAACTAGGAATTCCTTGAACATTGAAATACCTTATTAGTGCTTTAGTCGTTTCGTCATCGTAAGGTAAAGCGAGCCATGGCATAGTCCCGTAGAAATTAGCAAATCCATCTTCGTCTCTATCGATCGAGATGAAGACAATCTCAAAATCCTTTTCATTACTTTTTAATTTGTTATAGACATCGACTAATCTCGGTGTGAATTTTTCACACGGTGGACACCACAAGGCTGAGAAGTATAAACCAACTGTTTTCCCAACCAATTCAGAAATTGGTACCTGCAACCATCATTCACAACAACTATTAAAAACTGTGAGATCAACTAGTATAAACTGTGACAATAGTCTCATATGAACAAAGGGTACTCTCATGACCAAGAATACCAAACCTACCGTCTCTCAAATCATTGCCAAATTGGTTTTGAGTTGGATGTCAGCAAACTTAATATGGTATCATGCTGAGCCTACTCGTGATAGGCCGAACGACCAGACCTAGTCACTTCACTCGACAAAAGAAAAGGTGATAGACTCAAATAATGGTCCCAACGTGATCCGGCGTATGATAATAGTCCCACGTGGACAAAGGGTACTCTCATGACCAAGAACATATTATTAAGCGTCTCTCCAGTCATTGCCAAAGTTAGATGTTGACAAACTTATTAGGGTACCGGACTTAGGCCAAAATGGGAGCACATACCCCACGTTACGCAGCAAAAGGACACGCGGTAAAAAAAAACATGCGGTGAATAGTCCCACATGATCAACAAAAGATTCGGCCTATAAAAAAGAATATAATATCTAGGGTCTCTCAACTCGTTCCTAATTGGTTGTGAGTTGGACGTCTACAAACTTAATAAGATAATCCCACATTGGGCAAAGAAACAACCCCAACAAAAAGATCACTATCTTGAATAAATTGTAAATGCTATATAAAACATACAAACAAAAAATCCATATATACCTGTTCATTTTGTTTAAGAACAAAATCTCTAGTCTGAGTTGAAAGAAGCTTTTCAATAGTTTGAGATGCATGCTTTTCTCTCTCTTCAGCTTCCAACTCTACAAGTCTCTCAAGAGTAAATGGAAATGCCCTAATTCCATATTTATAAATTAACTCAACACCCTCACTTTGAATTGATTCACCAAATTGATCCAAAATTATAAGTGAAGGAATACCCTCAACTTGAAATTTTGCATTCAATCTCATCTTTGTTTTAACATCATGGTAAGGTATAGCAAGCCATGGCATAGTTTCATAGAACTTCTTAAATGAAGTTATATCTTCATCTGAAGATATATATATTACTTCAAAATTAGATCCTTGTTCATTAAGTTTCTTATAAATGCCTGATAATATTGGAGTAAAATCCTGGCATTGAGGATACCAGTTTGCTGAAAAATATAAACCTACTGTTTTTCCTTCTAAATCATCAACTTTCACCTGCAAAATTTCAATTTTCACAACCATTTTTCAAAAATAAATAAGATAACTCCTGAAAAACAGTAAAAGTTCACTATCAAAATAATAATACAATTTCAACAAAAAAAATAATAATAATACAATATTAATGTGGTAGTGTGTTTTTTTTTTTTTCGGTTAGTCAAATATGAAATCTGATTCGAGGTCTGAAATGTTTTGTACACGATTTAAGAATGGTTCTTTGTGTCTGTCTAATTATTTATGTCTGATTGGCCCCAAGAGTTGATTTGAGCTGATTTTGTGTCTAATCAGTCAGACGATTCAAATTCATAGGAGTCCGATTCAAAATTAAGATGGTTGTTTGGGTCCGTCTATTGATGTCTGACTGGTCAGAAAGATGTCAGAAAGACTGATTTGAGCTGATTTTGTGTCTAATGAGTCAGAGTATTCAAACAAGTCTGATTCGGAAAACGATCACCACCTACAACTTCCATTTGTCCACAACTTCACAAGTGAGACAGAGAGTTAACAACTCTTCTGTTAGATCCCTATACAGTTCATCTCTTTCACTAATTTGTGAAAGTTTGGGCATAAACTCATAGTATTAGAATTAGGTCAAATAGTCTAAATTTGGAATGAAGAAAGATTATTTTTTAAAGAAACATTACTTCGAATATTTCCCAATTAAGCAATAATTACTTACCACCAATAAACAACAAAGTTAAGAATTTAAAACCCCACTACGCATTTTTTTTTCAAAAAGATTGATGAAAAATTTGAACAATTATAAGCAAAACCCATCAATCAAATAATTGTAAAAACCAGAAAATACCTGATCCCCAGAAGGAGAAATCAAGAAATCTCTAGTTTCAGATGTCAACAAGAGATAGGGAGAAGGAATGGTCTTATTTTCTTCAACATTAGTAGTGATTGTAGTTGAAGCTTCCATTGTCATATTATTCACTCTCTCTCTCTCTCTCTCTCTCTCTCTCTCTCTCTCTAAAACTTGTTTCTCACTCTAAAAACTCTTTACAAGTGAATGGAATTGAGTTGAAGGTAGAAATGAATGATCAACATTTAAACAGAGTGAAGGTATAGAAAGGGTAAGAGAAAAAGCTACTTTTGATATGAGACGGAAATTACTGCCTAGAACCAATATAGAATAGTATAGGACACGTGTCAAAAGAATAGAACTTAGAAGAGGGCCTAGATTATATACCATATTATAAAGAAAAGGATTCCCGGACCGCTCCCAAGAACGTCCGGAGTCCGGACTACAGGTGTACGTTCAAGTTTTGCAAATATCGAGATCTTTTGAGAGATTCCACTATATATCTTTGCGAGGCGGCGAAAGCGGGGATCCTCAACCTTAGTAAGTACCGAGAGCTTTTCAGAAGTAAGTGGAGCCTTTGCCAAGAACAAACATCCATACTACTATCAAGTGACAAAAACAAAAATAATATTGACAACTACTAAAACTTGAGGGGTCCTTAGCTGAGTATTTTCGATTTAACGGAAGATTTTTGATGCAACTGAACGAGAACGCTACAGTTTCAGATTTCCTTATTAATGGGCAATGGGAGTTCCCTGACTACTTAAGACATAACCTAAATGAAATTCTTCATGGGCTGCAAGAGGTAGAAGTGGGGGGTTTAGACAAGGACAAGGTAGTCTGGAAAGTTTCACCATCGGGAGACTACACAGTTAAAGATACTTATAACTCAATAAGACGGAAAGGGGTTCAAACATCATGGTCCAGATTGTTATGGTGTACAGAGGGAGTCCCTAAATACTCTTTTGTAACATGGATTGCACTCAAACGGGGAGTAAAAACGAAGGCCAAACTACGCACATGGAACCTCGAAGTGGATGAGGTCTGTCCACTTTGCCAGTCGGGTATAGAAACCGATGAACACATACTGTTCCAGTGTACTTATTCGATAACAATCTTGACTGAATTGTTATCATTGTTGGGCATTAACCGAAATCACTCAGGAGTTTGGGCTGAAGAAATTGAATGGTGTGTGAATGAATTTCGAGAAAACTCGATCCTTGGTCGGTTGGGGAGTCTAACCTTCACAACTTATGTCTATCATATTTGGCAGGAACGAAATAATCGAGTTTTCAGAAGCGAGAACAGACCAACAATAGTGGTATTGAGAGACGTGATCAGAAATGTGCAAATGAAGGCCATGGTCTGGAAACGCAAATCAGTCGCAACGAGTGATGCTACCCAAATATTAGATCGGTTTAACCTAATAATTTCATTGGCTCAAAAGAGTTCCAAAGCATGTAAATGGCAGGGACCAGAAGCCAACCGATGGAGCTTATGATTCCTCCTTTGCTGGGTTTGGAGCTATCATCAGAGATGCCCAAGGCGACGTAATAGTTGTTTTTGCTGCCTTTACGTTGAACAGGGTATCAGTGCTAACTCATGACTTCAAGGAATCCGATCAGGTCTCCAGCTAGCCCATAAATTTGGCAGGAAACGAGTCCAATTGGCAACTGACTCGGCGCTGACTGTTTCCATCCTGGCCAATATTGTGAAATCACCTCCATGGCAGACTGCACGGTTAGTTAAAGAGATTTGGACTTTATGAGGACAGTTTGAAGAATGCTCGATCAAACATGTGTTTAGAGAGATTAATCAGCATGCGGACTTCCTATCAAAGAAGCGACCAACTGGAGGGTATTTAGAAATGTTACAAACTAAATTACCGGAGGAACTTAAGAAGATCGTGAACGATGATAAAAGGGGTGTAATTAGAGTTAGACAATCATAGTTCGATTTTTGTTTAGAAGATTTGCTTATTTTTTTATTCAGTTTTTTGTTTAGGGTAGGGTCCCTTCAATAAATTTTTTTTTAGTACATAGTACATGACACATGTCAAATGTATAGAAGGTAGAAGGGGGACTAGTTTACATATTATATACCATATGATATATTATATGGTATGGTATATTAAGTCATATCAATACAACAGTTTCGACTACCTTCCACTTTTTGACCCCACATCTGGCCTTTCCAGTACACTAATCGAATGGTTCGCATTCATTCTTTCATTACTTTAATACTTTTCTTGAGAGAAATAAAATCTTGGATATTTATTATCTTTTTGAAACTTATTTTATGGGTACACGTGTATTGGTTCTTTTGTTTTCATTCAATTATTTATGGGGTTTGGGGATATAGACAATTAATGTTTAGGTAAGGACACCCAATTCTCTCATCAAAAAAAAAAAGGTAAGGACACTCAATGTTTGATGAAGGTCTATTTTCATGTGAAAAATGGTTTTCCCTTGTTCCTTTTGGAAGTTTCATTAAGAAAGATGGTTCATGTTGTTGACTACATTTCATCATGTTCTCTCCCTTTGTAAGTGATATAACTCAGTACTATCAATGTGTGGAGTAAGACTCTATGCTAAGGTCATTTTGGCGCGCTACAATGAAATCTACTTATAGGAGAGAAAGATGAAGCTCGACTGCTTCAGTACATTGGGCGTATGAAGAAGTGTGATCGTTATTATCGTCAAGTCTATTAGACGGTAGCTAACATTCCTTTCTATTACACGTTAAGTGTTTCTGGTATAATTGTCTTTCTTTGTATATAGAGAGATCTTATCACTAGTAAGATTGATTACATCAATTGAATGATACACTACGATTGTGATCTTCTCCTTTTCATTTCTATTTTTCATTCGTTGTCAATTATTCCGTTATGGCCCAACTCAAAACTCACACTTGTTGTGATTCATTCTCCATAATACTCGAATCGTTTTGAATGAAAATAAATGAGATTAATCTGAAATGAAAATATACTCAATAACACATATTATTTAAATTATTTTCTTGGATTACTTTTTTTGTATCCGACAAATCTTTTTGAAAGAACTAGTGAATCTTTGGCTTAGTTATCATGTAAAGTAGGCTAGATGAGCATGTAATTTTGTGTTTGATTGAGATTTTGTTGGATGATGACTTATATCTTATGTTGGCCTTAGTTGCCTTATCAATAATGCTGGTGCCCACAATACAGCTATGAGTGGGGTTCCATTTCACTAGTCACATCAAACTCATTCGTTCACTCTTAAGAAAGTGCTATGATTTCATCTGTGTTTCTAGGGCAAATATTTCACTTTATAAAACAATGACATCTATCCTTACCGATCAAATCTCATTTTCTATACAAAGGTGCCCTTGTCCAGTTGTCCGCTATAGGGCCCCAATGTTGGATAGGAACTCAACATTAAAATTTACTGTAGATCCGAAAATTTAGATGGGAAGATAACGATTTTGCTTGGAGTCTAACGGAGTAAGAATATCACAACTTTTTTGCAAAGAGATGGTGTACTTTGTGCATAATATTTTGATTTTTATCAATTGGAGGTCGTGTGTGATAACCCTAGCGATGTTTACATATTAGAACCTTGAACTCTTGGGCCAAGGTCTAATCATGTACTCGTGGTACCTGAGTGGAATCCAATTCTAATGCATACGAATGCATCTCTTAGTTATTGAGAACCGTTGGGTTCTTAAAAGTTTCTTACAATCGTAGAGAATTGGGAATCCTAGAAAGCTAGGATTATAGCTAACTTGGGAATCTAAGCTCAAATTTAGATTAGTCTCCTAAGAAACATAAGAGATAAAGTTGGTGCGTGAAGGAATATCTCATTGTTTTGTGATTGCACAAGCACTCGGAAAGCATATTTCTCTTTCTCTCTATAGTTTCATTTGGAGACCAAACACTAGACATGTCACATCTTATATAATAAAATAGGTCGGTCGTAAGCTTACGGGAGAGATAACTTAGACCATCCGTTATTGTTAAGAGTTTGATAAAGATCAAATCTAATTTTTAAGATACAGTTTTTATCTCTTTAAGTAATTTTGGGAACAACAAGGTTGTTTAAATCATTTAGTAATTCATTTTCATAATTTTGAGAACAAAGGAAGTTGTTTAATCATTTAATAATACGAGGAAAAACTGGAGCATTTGCAAAAACTACCAATTTCCAACTATTACAAGCTTTCCATTTGATAAAAAAAAAATATCAAAACTGCCAAATCTAATATTCCCCGTACAAAAAGTTAGAGCTAAGTTCTTCGACTCATGTTGTAGTTCAAATTTATTTGTTTCTTCCGTGAAGGCGTTAGACAAGAAGGATCTACTGTGTCGTACGGTGTCGGTGGATATGTGGTACTCAGTAATTGAGAAGAGGGGAGTTTTATAGGCGTACCCATTACTCATACGGCGCCCCATAAGCACAAAGGGGTCGTGTTTAAACAGAGCGCCTTTAGAACTTCCTATCCCAGTATAACTACCTCAAAGTGGACATTGGGCCTAGTTGTGTAGCCCAGATAATGAGAGCATCACTAGGCCGATGAAATTGTAGCTTTATAGGCAAGTTCTATAGACACCCCAATTTTGCTACAGCCACTCAGAAGTGCCATCAACTTCAAAATCTAGACTCCATAAATCGCTAACTTGGAAGAAGCCCAAGCTCCATTGATGAAGTGGTCACCTACCTCGGGTTCCTTATGGGCGCAAGCGAACAAGCATACTGAGGTACTCAGACGTTTTAAAGCCATAAAACTGGAATCACTTTGACCCGCTAATTCAACTCGTAAATCCGCCCTGACCACTTTTACGAACTAAGAACCGCATAGAATCTCGTTTAAACCTTCATCCAGTGAAAGAGGTGAGTACCACTATATGATCTTGCCGTCTGTGTCAATAGATCATGTCAGAATTTCTTAGCTGAAGTGGTTACAAAGTTTAGTTTGTACCCTGTAGGTTTTGGGTCGAGACATGGATACATATATTACCTTTCCAAAAAAAAATTGAAAATGAGGGTTAAGTAATATGAGCTTGATTGCGCCCATAAACCTTTCATTTGTTACTCAAAATTAATTCTAAAGGCATCCTCTTTAGAGATATACCTCGACATTTGCGGCGCCTTTAAAACTTGGGATGAAGTCAGTCTGTTTTTTCTTCAGGGCAAGTGAGGTCCTCTCTTTTGTTAGTCTTTTCCCAATCTAGGGCCAGGGTTTTAGGTTTGAAGTACATTCTCCTTTTTTTGATAGTTTGATGAAATTTTTAATAGTTGCGTGTGAATGATTTCTTGTAAAATCAGTTTCATGTGGTGTGTGAATCGCTTGGATAGTTTTTCATCCGAATAAAATATGAAATCTTACTTGGAGTCTGAATTATTTGAGTTAAATTTTCAAAACGTTTGCTTTTGTCTGTTTCGTTTGAGTTGTATATTTTTGCTGATTTTCTGGTTCACACGAGTTAGGGTCTAAACAATAAAAAGAAAACAAATACTTGTTCATCTACTAATGAAGTGAATTGACGAGTTACTCAACATTTTCTATTTTAATGAAGAATAAGCAGAAGAAAGAAGAAGTAGACTGGCGGCTAATTTTACCTTAGACGTAAATTTTTTTTTTTTTTTTTTGAAACGGTACACTGAGAGGGAGCTCAGACTCGAAACACAAAGAGAAAGAATACAAAAACTCTAACTTCTTAAATATGATCTACCCGATCTATCATCTTCAATGATATTCATTAGTTCTGATGGAAACTCCGATAAAGAAATTTCTAGCAAAGGTAGATCAGTCTGCCAACTAGCTAGATAATCAGCCGCCCTATTCGCCTCTCTATAAGTATGTTCGATGTTAAAGTATTCAAAAGACTCCTTGAGTTGAGAAATACTTCTCCATATTCTCCAACAGTGCCATGGAGGGTGAGAATTAGTAGAGTTGAAGTACGAAACTATCGTCTTTTAGTCCGATCTCACCTGAATTCGTCGTTCATTCATCGAGCATGCTAATTTCAGCCCTGCTTCAATGCCTTGCAGCTCATGCAACGTGATCGTCCCCGGAGTTACCACCCCCGCAACTGCACCTCTAACATTACCCCGATGGTCTCTGATCAAAGCTCCAAAACCTGCCCTATCCGTTCGTAAGGAGCCATCTGCATTGATCATCATAAATCCCGGCATCGGCGGCTCCCATTTGCATATAATGCTGTTGGACTGAGTATATGAGGCCGATATGCCAACCCTGTCAAAGAACCCCCTATTTTCTATAGTGTCTTCCACAACCAAATTCATACAAGTTGCTTTTATTCTCACTTCATTTTTTATGCTCCATGTAAGAACTTCAATAATTTTAGATTTACCTCTGAATATTCTAGCATTTCTTTCGCCCCATATGTGATAGAAATATGCTCCAAGTATGATCTTCTTGATAGCATTCGTCTTTGACGATCCTCCCCAATTTTTTGTATACCAGTCGATCTCGTCCTCCCACGTGTTGAGAGTTGGTTTCTGAATTCCCATATATTCTAAAAGTCGTTGCCATATTGCCAAAGAGTAAGGGCTTATATTGTAAAACATTATCACAAATTAATAATTTAGTCTTCTATTGTAAAACATTATCACAAATTCTCGATTTAGATCTAACACATAATTTAACTTGATTATTGTATACTATAATGAGAGTCTAATATTATTTTACTAATTTACTATTCCTCTTAGATAAGTTTTTTAATGTATATTAAAAATATGTATAGTACATAGTCATCATCAAGTCTAATCTACCAGTCCATACTTCTCTCACTTTTGTTTGTAGTGGACAAATAGATACTAAAATGGAAAATCAGATACTAAAATTAAAATATAGAATATGTCTTGATTCTATAGGACTACTAAATAAAATAAAACTATTGCTTTATATTAAATTAATTGTTCCCATAAGACATTTAAGAAAATTTAAATAATCAGCCACCATTATGACATTTTTTTTAAGATTTTTTATTTGTTTATATTAGTTATGGTCTGTAATTAGAATTGCTTACGGCAAAAATTAAGTTAATTAAGGAAACTAAATTTGACATGGTTAAAATATTGAAGTGGAATACAAAATGAAATGAAGATTTGAATTGTTTTGAGTTTTTTTTTTTAAATTGATATTTTTGTCTTTTTAGAAAATATTTTTGTCTTTTTTAAATTGATATGTTAACCATCAAGATAATAACGAATTTGATCTACATTCTGTGTATCGAAAAATAACGAAATAAGATTAGGTCAGAATGGATGTACAACAAAAATGATGACATCTTGTAAGGGTCCCTTGGGAAATAGCAAACCCTTTATTTCCTCTCTTCTATTTATTAGCATTTAGTTTTATATTTATGGTGTAGCAAAGTAATGGCTCTAAAATTCTTGAAGCCAAAGACCAAGTCTACTTCTTGAAAAGGTAAATGAAAAGGCATCTAATATATACTTCACCCTCTCACTCTTTCCCTATTCATTACTTTCTTCCTCTTATGCTAGGGTTGGGGCAATGCCAAGTTGTGCACCATCCCTTAAAAGGTTGCAATTTCCTTATCAATAAATTATGGTTTAGGACATTGTTTCAACAAAAAACATAGTTTAGTTCTTGGAAGACATCCCATTGTTTAAGATAAAGATATTTTGGAATTTTACGCACTGTACGCACATACTACAAATTATTTGTACTCGAACAAAACAATATGGTGATGTCACATAATGTGTTATGATCTCTTTAATTATCGTGTATTGATGTTTACGTCACTAACACCCATAATTAACAAACGTCACGACACAAAAAGTTTAGTTAGATTTATGCAAGATGAGATTGGTTTTGTATAACAGTGTCGTTTGTTCATTCGTAAGTAGCCTATCTCTTTACCTAGACAAAATCGTCTCCCTTTCGCAAATATTAAACTCCTTTGAGGGTCCTACTTGGCTATTTAAATCAACGGTTGTTGAGTAGTTAGCTTCAATATTTCGTTTTCTCAATTCTTAACTTCACTATAGAATGCAAAATACTAGCGAAATAACGATTAGACACTGATATACAACAATGAAATTTCATTCAATATAGTAGAAAATGGAACACATTAATTCAACCATCAAATCCAGTCTGACTCCAAACCGCATCTCGAACCCGTCTCAAGTCCCTACCTTTAAGAGTTCGACCCACACCTTCAAAAACCGACGTAGTTGTATGGTTACGACCCCCACGTGCTAAATACTCGTGTGGTGGAACACGTTCAGATTCATCATCGTCGTCCAATCCATCATCAGAGTCATGAAATGACTCGACCGAGTTAACTCGTAATATCTTCGACCAGTCCGGTACATTCACAGGAGCCGACGAAGCTGTATGGTGCCCATTGGTCAACCCAGTAACCATATTACCTTGTTGGCTCCCATGAAATTGGTGCACAATTCTTGGGGAAGAAGTCTTACCTGCTGAATCATCAAAGGCTAAAGAAAGTCCACCTACTGGACGGTTTTGATTAGCAAACCATCGTCCATTTCTAATCATACGGTCACCATTAGTCCTAGTTTCATTAAAATTCCAACCATTGGATACGTCGTGCTGTACCTGATCATCATCAACCATCGACCACACATCATCTTCACGAAACTCTAATCTATCCGAACCGGTTCCATTTGATTGGTTCTGATTGAAACCAAAATTTCCTAGTAATCTTTCATGGCGATTGGAACCAATTTTCCGGTTTTTCGCCATTAAAACCGTTTTGGGTTCTATGCTAACCGGCGACCGGAATTGAAAAATTCCGACGACCCAAGTGGGGATTTTGATGTTATAATAATATAAAGGATATATTATATACTACTAGTAAGTGTTTATTAAATTTCTCTCTCTCTCACTCTGTAAAGGAAGGAATGTGGTCATTGCTTGCTCACCTTTGTGGGTGTATTTATATTGTTTACATGAGGTCTTTTCATTTACATTTCATTTAGTATGAATTTAGTCAAATTCCAATCAAGAGGGAAGTAAGAAAATTTTGACACAATAACTACACATGAAAAGGTGAGTGAAGAGACATGTTGATTGATTTCACACAATTTTATAATTCTTAAAAGTAAACTATTTTTTATAACTAGAGCTTAAACCATTTCCTCCATCTATTTTTTAAATAAATGGCAGATTTTGGCAGATTTCTAAGACATCCTGAGACGTTGAAAGCCATATATATAAATCTCAATTTCATCCTAAGACGCTTAAAATCTATTATTTTTATTTTATTTTATTTATAAGTTGAACAAATCTTGAAAATATCAATGATATTGAACCTGAAACTTTGGAGTTGCGGCGTGGGTGTCGTCGGCCCACCTTTCCAAGACCTGGTGAACATTTTTTTTTTCAATTATACATTATCTTAAAATGAATTGATAATCATATACGAAATAATAACTAACATAAAATGTCAAGTAAGAATGAACAATGTTCAACAAAAAAAAAAAAAAGTAAGAATAAACAATAGTCTAGCTAGTCAATAGAAAATTGAATAACACATGGTACATGATTGTGTTTTAAGTCACTCCCACCAAATATAGCTCTTGATGAGCAGGCAACAAGTTGGGCAAATGGGGTGGAAATAGTGTAATTCTTGACATTAGTCTTAGCCATTGATTTGATTGAATGATTTAAGAGTACTATGTACTACCACCAATTTGATCTGATTTTGATAAAATATAAGTCTGTGATATGTCGGACCACTTTTCCAAGGTAAGTAGTGGGTACTACAATTTCATAACCAATTACAAATTTTTATTTTCATTTTCTTTTAGTTTGGTTCAAAAAAATGATATGATCTCTTTCATTATTAATTTTCATGAACTTCTTTTGCAAATTTAACAATTCAAAATAATGATTGTAGCACTCCCTTGAAATTTTGGAGCTCAAACAAATGAATTAAATTTGTGTATATGAGAACTTGTTAGATGCATGCAATAGTTAGAAATAGTCTAGATACAAAGTCGTCATTAAATAAACTTAAGTGTTGATTAAAATTGTACGAAATGCAATTACTAACATCTGAAGATCAAAAGAAACTTACAATGTCTAAATTCATGGAACACCATATAAAAAGGTTTATATCTAAATGAAAGACTTGTGTGGTTGATCAAATAAACGATTATGTAGGGCGATACAGTTTATTTTGAGCTAAAAACAGTTTTGTAATGGTTCAAAAAAGATAAACAAATTTTTATCTTCGACTTCAATGAAAATTAAAGGTTCCACAAGATCTCCAACTGCACACTCGGTACATTATACGTTTGATCGAAGATGAAAAGCAAAAATGACACTCGCACCCTTACTTCATGAGATATAAACACCAATCCATCTATTCAACGTAAAAGTTTTTTCTTTCACAATTCCAGTAAGACTTTCCTAACAATAATAAACGTAATGAAAGAATAATACATTATTTCGGTAAGAATTTCCTATTTTAAACATTGAACCACATTTACAAATTATATGTAAAAAGTAACAAATTAAAAGATTGATTTGATCTTTTTTATATAGAAATGGAAGATGTTAAAATGGATGAAAATTATGAAATGCACGATGGAAGGCTAAGGAGAAATGGTGGTGGGCCAAATTAGACCCACAAAAGAAGTATTGTCGTTTTTGAAGTAAACAAAAGGACTCAACATTACATCATTTTATGATAAGACCTTTGTCCATTTATCAAACTATATATTGGTAGGGAAAGGAAAAAGAAAAAAGATATTTGATTCCTTTTTGCCAAATAAGTGATTCATATTAAAGTTGCTAGGCTTGATATCATAGCTTCTTTATTATATTATATAGGAGTAAGTTTGAAAGTGGGAATTGAATTATTGAGGTGTGAGAAATAAAAATGACCTATCAAGAACAAGAATGTAAGGGTGAAAGTAGTATTATATATGTGTACAAACAAACATGTATTGTACACATTTATTTTACTTTAGATTTTATAGATTGCAGTATTTTGAAATCAACTAAGATATTGAAGTTTAAAAACACGTATCTTTATAGTTTCACTTATTTGTGTGACGCCCTAAACATTAACAATTAACAATACCATTCTAATTTTTAGCCCTCCAAACCCAAATCAACAAATAACGGGTCTTGTTCCAAGTTCGGAACACTCTCACGGCCAATGTGATAACATGAAATCGTGGCCATCCTTCTGCTATACTTGGACCTATCGGGGCCAAGTTAAATTGTTGGCTACTTTGATTGACAGGGTCTAGGCCCAACCAAACCTTGTTTGATCATGGCACCACTATTATTAGTAGTAGTGTCAAATCATTATTGATGAGAAAATCCAATCAACTTCATCAATTCAGTGTATGTTGATTTGCAACTTGCCCTGACCCATCAGTGAGCATGGTCCTTGGATGACATAATGTGATTAATTGGCTAATTACCCCATATGATATGATGTTTTAATAGCTTATTTGGAACCCTACTATTAGGTCGACCCTAACCCTAATATCTTGCCAACTCTATGACGAATCTATCAATCAATCTTCTTTTCGTTTCTGTTTTAGTCCCCAATTACTGACTATCTTACCGTTTTGGCTCCATAAGCATCCGACTGTTCCTTTTACCTCCATAAGTGTCTGACATTTTATTTTGGTCCCTCGTTTTAGCCCACATAAGTGTCCAACAATTCGTTTGAAGATTGTCCGAAAAAAGTGGTCGGTCAACGACCTTCATCGAAAAAGATGATGAGGTAGCGAGAAGGAGAGATGAAGTGGAGGAGAAAAGTGATGAATATAGGAGAGAGGGAGAGATGAGGTGAATTTAATTTTTTGTTAAGGTTTTGGTGAATTAATTCATTTTTGGCCCCAAAAAGGTATTTGTTAAGTTTGTGGCCATCCAACTCAAAACCAATTGGCAATGAGTGGAGAGGACCTATTTTTTATATTCTTGGTTGCTAGTTACCCATTCTCCCATGTGGGACTATTCTCACACGCCCCCTCACGTGTGGCGTTCTTTGAGCCTAACACGTGTGTTTTTTTTCTTTACGGGTGACGTGGAACACGTGTGGCTTTTAAGCCTATCACGTGTGGGCCTAGCTCTGATACCATGTTAAGTTTGTGGCCATCCAACTCAAAACCAATTGGCAATGAGTGGAGAGGACCTATTCTTTATATTCTTGGTTGCTAGTTACCCATTCTCCCATGTGGGACTATTCTCACAGTATTTTTGTAAAAGAATTGATATTTTTTTCGTCTTTCGAAACCAAAACAAACTGTCGGACACATATGGAACGAAAACAATCCGTTGGTCACAAATTGGGTTAAAACAGAATTAGCCCATCATCTCTTACCATATTCTTACAAATTGTAATGATTAATATGGGTGTTATCTTAGATTAAGTTATAAAGAGAAAATAGTTTACAGCTCATGCATCAACTCTTTGTTTATTTAGGCATCTCTTGGCGTTTTATAAGTGATTACTACCATATTAGTAGGTACCCACAATTGCATTAGTATTATATATGTTTAAGAAAAGTTAGGTTTTGGTTATTTTAGTGTACCATCATTATATAGCTTATAGCTAGGTTTACATTCACATTTGTTGAAAATATTACCTTTGTCAATTGTATTTAGTTCTCACACTAGAGCATCTTAAAGTACTTTTTAAGAAAGTAACAAAAAGAAAACAAAACTATTAATTCCTTGTGATCGACTTATTTAGAGATGAAACAACTTTTTCCTAAAGCAATGGTTTAGATTATTAATTTCTAACAAAATTGTAAGCATATCGCAAGATAACCAAGGAACGGCGAGTTGGGGTGTAGCGAATCCATTTGATGTGACTATGTTTTGAGACGTTTAAGCCAAGGGATGGTTGCCATTATATGTACATGTAGAATTTTTATATCTTCTTATAATATTGGAGTTGGTAAATTAGCTAACCAAATCCAATTACTTGGCCCACCATTCGTGTACTTAGTACTAATATGTTTCCTATATAAGCTAGATATAGGGTCTTTATGCTGGCAACTTAGAGAACCCAAGAGCCTCCTAGTAGCCTACAATCTTTCTCTTCCTTCTTCTTCCATGGGCAATGGTTTTATAAGTAGACAAGATCTTGTTTAGTTGTCCATATTCCGGAATCTCTCACCTACTCCTACATGTACTCTCTCTCTCTCTCTCTCTCTCTCTCTCTCTCTCTCACCCTTCTTACAAACACCTCTTCAACTCTCCAAACACACACACTAATGTCTTTCATGTGACCTTGATTCTACTTGATTGCACCTACCCAATTCTCACTTTTCCTGTTTTATTAAGATCTAATAGTAGGTATAAGTATAATACCCACTAGTATTATACTGAAGAAAATATCGCGAAACTCACTTATATAGAAGAAAGTATGGCGAAACTCATTTTGGTCGAGTCGAACTATATGTCTTTTCATTGGTCTAATTTTTAAAACGAAAAGAAAAGAAGTATGAACTAAGTACATAGTCCTTAAAATGTAGTTCGGGGGAGAAGAATGTCACTCGGGTGCAATTTCGTTTATTCCGATATTTGTTCATTAGTTTTAGTTTTTTTTTTTCTTTAAGGTAACCACTTACCCGTGGACCATTTGCTGCTTGGTATGCTAAGCTCAACCCATTATGAAATGGAGCCTATTACAACTAGTCCATAAGTAAGCAGCCCATCTTCATGGGCTTTTCAATAGGTGGTTGTCACTTTAATTTATTATTAGTCATACTTGTTTGATAAAGGGAGTTTCAGACTATTCTTCTTCCTATGCAAAACATGAAGCTAAAGTTAGAATTATTTGTCGATAAAATAAACATCATTGAACTATAAACTTAGGATTGGGTAACAAAGTAACGAAATATTTGGATCAAATCTTATTCAATAAAGTAAACAGCATAGCATTAAAATATAAACGCGAAAGAATAGAATGTCAAAATTCAAAGTTTCAATAACTTCAGTGGTCTCTTAAAACTAGTCGTAAAGCATATGTCATCGACAATTACGTTTACTCATCGCGGCCTTTCTCTCGGCAAGAAGTCCATTTTTACGTTTCTTCTTGCATTCTAGAGCATATGTCATCTCCTCCACCATTTCATTGAATATTTTTTCCTTCTCATCGACAACCTTATTTTCATCTGTAGGAGTACGACCTTCTTTAGAGACAACCTTTTCTGTGGGGGACAAGGCGGTGGCTTTCCTCACATGCATCCGCCACTTCCGTAGCTGCTTGATGTCGTCTCGTAGTTCTTCGATTTCGTCACTGATACCCATCTCTCCCTACTTCCGCCCCCTCTGTGCTTGTTTTTTTAGGGTTTTGAGGGAAAAGTGGCACTATATATAAGTAAGGGTTTGTCTATAGAGAAAAACACAATGTCATGCAGCCGAGTGTATAAAATTTCTAAAGCTAGGGTTAGGTTTTGTTGTTTAGGTAGTGCCTTTAAGATTTTGATCAAAGTAAAAGAAAGTTGTATGACTTTTAGTGAGCCATTTAAAGCAAACCAACCAAAATACCCATTTTACAACCTCCCCAAGTATGATTTTATGGGAGAGATTTCCAACAGTACTATTGGGCTTCTTCAACTGGTGGTGGATGCTCAATATGGGAGTGATTTGTATGGGAGTATTGTTTTATCCAAGGATGCTCTAGTATCTGTGCCGCTGTTATTCGCATTTCTGGGTCAGGTTCAAGCATCCAACAAACTAGGCTCTTAGCATAAAGCGAAACTTGAGGCCAAGGATCTCTGTTAAAATCAACCTCCCTTTCTTGAATTGAACGTTGAACTTCTTGATTAGTTCTACCATCGAACGGAAAAGATCCACCGAGTAAACAATATAATGTCACACCTGCGCTCCAAATATCAATTTCAGGCCCGTAATTCTTTTTAAATATTTCTGGTGCAAAGTACCTTAAACTTCCTGCCATTTCAGAAAACCGTTCGTCTGGTTTAAAAATAAGTGATAATCCAAAATCAATAACTTTCATCGGCTCTATTTTCTTTTCGTCAGCAAATAAAAAATTCTCGAGTTTAATATCTCTATGAATAATTCCATTGTTATGACATACTTGAATAACTTCGACAATGGTTCGAATTATGATCGCTGCTTCTCGTTCCTTGTAATGTCCTACCTCGATAACTCTATCATATAAATCACCTCCTTTACAGAGTTCCATTAGGATATATACATTATTTTCGTCTTCGTATGTTTCTTCGAACCCTATAATGTTGGGATGTTGAGGTAAGTGATTTTTCATAATATTTACTTCCACTCGAGCTTTTTCGACTTGTGATGTATCATACTTGCGAATCAATTTACAAGCATAAGATTTCCCCGTCAATTTATTTTTGCACGCATATATGACCCCATATTGACCTCTTCCTAGTTCTTGACCAAATTCATATTTCATTCTTATATCAATAGGGTTAGTTGGGTTTTCCGAAACCTTTCCACCACCACCACAAGATTGGGAGGCGAAGCTCATTGGAGAAGAAAGAAAGCTAAAACCCAGGAACAGAGTAATTGGATATTTGTTTGTGGGTCTTGAGTTTTAGTGCCTGACTATAATATATAATGAGAGGAACTTTTAGATTAGAAATCTGAGATTAAGTAGGATTAGGAGTATTTAATCTGGAAATTAACTTGGATTAGGAAATTGCTAAAATTTTAGATTAGAAAACGTATGTTTCCCATTAAACCCGGTTCCTTCAATTCACTAAAACTGGTGCCTCTAGCAAAAAGTACAAACTTGGCCTTTTAGACACGGCTACCAACCCGGCCCTCTTTGTTTTCTCCCACTCCTTCCGGAGACTTCATCTTCCAGCGAACCACTTTAAGGTTTTTGGGGGTGTGACTTCCATCACTCACACTTAGGGGTGTACACGAGCCGAGCTCTTAACGAGCTGCTCGAGCTCGGCTCGACTATTGCTCGTGCTCGACTCGAATATTAACGAGTCCGAGCTTAACACGAGCTCAAAATCAAGCTCGTTTACATAATCGAGCCGAGCTTGAACATTCTTTAGTGTATCACGAGCTACTCGTGAACAACTCGTTTAACATACTCTTATAGTAGTGTAGTACATAATTACGTATTAGTATTGAAACTTGTACATGAAATATCAACCATTAAAAAATCATTGAAGTATTTTGATGATTTACAAAGTATCAATTTGAAGTATTTTGATAAACGAGCTTAAAACAATGCGAGCTCGAGTTCGAGCTCGAGCTCTTTCAAACTTATACGAACCGAGCTTGAACAAGTGGACAATTACTCGAACGAGCTCGAGCTCGACAGTCAAATACACGAACCGAGCTTGAACATCTTACTACTCGGCTCGGCTCGACTCGAGTACACCCCTACTCACACTTCCAGACCACGACAATTCGACAATCGCATTGATTGATGATTTTTACACTGTCCATCCATCTGACAATTTGACATCGCATTTTTTTTTGGGTTTTTTTTGGGGTGTGACTTCTCATTGATTGATGATTTTTACACTGTCCATCCATCTGACAATCCGACATCGCATTTTTTACTTCCGATTTTTTCTTGCGATGACTATACCGCATGGGCTCGTGGCATTAAGATGAACCTTATTGCCAAAAAACAAACATACAAGGATTCATTGATGGTTCTTTGTCGCCAACGGACCAGGTCAAACTTCATGCGTTGACCCGTTGTGACGTCACGTACCTGGGTCCTTCATTCGGTTGTACATATATTCGTACTAGTATATGACATTCACCTTCAGCCTTAGTGACATGTCAGAGTTTGAAGGAACAATACCACTAATCCAATTATCCCCATATGTTTGAATTGGGAATATCTATCAGTAATTTTTATCTGAAAAGTTCGACTGATCTGCCTACTTCACAGTTGAAAACACTTTGGGATGAACTGAAGGCCATGATGACCCCCCTCAACTCTGCTCTTGTCTTTCCGATAAGGACGCCCTTAACTATAACCATGTTATTCGTGCTATAGAATTCTTTCACGGTCTCACCGTCTCAGTGATCGTTTGTCAAAGATATGTACAATCAATCAAACAGATGTAGGTCCTGAAATAAATTAATGGTTTTGTTCTGCAAACCTCGTTTTGCAACCCTAACCGTTCTTACGCCCCCGAACAAAACATGATTACACCATATAGTGTGTGAAATAAAATTATACTAGTAATTAATTAGGATAAGTTTAGTAGTTTAAGTTAATCTTATCCCCATGATGGAACTAAAGGACCAACATGCAAAAGCTCAAACGTACAAGTGAAAAGATTCCTTTTGTTAAACCCTTTCACACTTGCTTTCTATTATAAAACCCCACCAACTTCACAAGATTCCCATCTCTAACCCCTTTCACACTTCCATTTCTTCCTACCTTCCTTTTTTGGTGAGCCAACCACTACTACATGGCTCCACAGTTTTAGAGTCAATATTGGGAAGCATAAGATCTAACAAACTAGTCCGATCAAAGTTAGATTCAAAATAACATACTGCTAATGCAGATCGAGACGACAACTCATGTAATTGCTAATATTTGTATGTTAGAGAATAAATCAAGTCAAGGTCGGCTTCATATAATCTAAGCTAGAATAGTCTATAGTCAATATAAGCAATTTGGATATTCACAAATAGTATTATTAATCCACACATGTGTGCATCTATATATATCATATAAAATTCTTTGAAGTTATAAAATTTATTATTTTTATATTGAATACAATAGTCATTATAAAAACATGGATAATATGATACATCGATATGACGTGATAGGTACGGTTACTGTCGAATTTGAATTCGTACATAAATAGACTAAAAACTCAACTAAATAACCGACTTCAAGCCCAACAAAATTACGGACTGAAAATTCATCTAACTACTTATTTATACCCAAATCAACTAGTTTTTCGTTTTCACTTTCATGAGATTGAATTTTTGTATCACATGATAAATACAGTTGTTGTCGAATTTAAGACCAAAAACTCAACTACATAACCAACTTTAAGCCCAACAAATGACTGACGAACTCATCTAACTACTTAAGCCAATTAAAGGTGGTATAAGCAGCCGGTGACTAAATAAATACTTAGCCGCCAAGCCACTCAAAATACCAAACAAATAAAACCTTATCCCAACACTGATATCCAATCTGACTTGGCAAGCAACTTCTTGTTTTCTGTCTTTAAACTTTAGGCATCACCTCCTAGACTCCTCATCCTCTATATATACCCATAACCTCTCCATTTCTAAAGCCTTGTTCTTTCAATCAAATATTAGAGGAAAAAAATGGGAAATTGTTGCAGACATGAATCATCCATGACATGGGCAGGAGACGATTGGGGCGTATTTGAATCCGAATCTGATAAGTTAAGTAGGGAAAAACATCGAAGCTGTCGAAAATTGAGGAAGGAAATGAAAGAGAATGATTATGAAGAAGAAGAAGAGAGTAGTAAACTATTGGATGATAAGGAGAATAAAAATGTAATTTCTTCAATGGATCAAGTTAAAATTAGGATAACAAAAAAACAATTGGAAGAGTTAATAGGGAAAATAAATGTACAAGGGCTATCTCTTGAACAAATTATTTCTCAATTAATGAACCGTAACGAAGATCAGTATCAAATACAACATCAACGATCGTGGAGACCCGCTTTACAAAGTATCCCAGAGGTGAATTGAATCGATTGTTACAAACATATATATATATATATATATATACATATCAATATATGTCTATAAGTATATAAAGTGAGAGAAAGAGTATTTCTAGGTTCTATTGTACAGATAAAATCAAGTTACTTTTTTTTTGTGATGATCAATATTCCACTATGTTCATGATTTTAATGTTCTTGATTTTCTTTTTCTTTTTTCTTTTTGTTGCTTGAGTACAATTCAATCAATTTCAAGTAAAAATTTTACTCCAATTCCACCATGTTTGTCTAAAGTTAAGCAATGACTTAGAGCTAGAGAAATGGAATGGAATAAGAATAACAATGGTTTTAAAAATCTAAGCTAGTAGACATTATTAGCCTAAACTAAATTACTAATATTTTTGTGGTGTTGTAATGGTTAACTAAAGAGTGTAAATTGCTATTAAGAAGAAAAAATCAAACAAATAAAGGATTATGATGATTCGATTAGGTAAGAAATTATAATTCAATTATAAAAAGGGTATACTAGAGCGAGTCATGTAAGAGAGACAAAATACTGAGAAAGAGACGTCTAACGTTTAGAAAAAATAAAAAGAACTTGTCAAAGAAGTACAAATAAGAGAGACGGGGAGAGACGATTCAAAGGAAAAATCCAAGTATTATCTTTAAATAACCAAATGTTATTTTGTTTATGATTATCAATCTATATAGATTTTTATGTTTGAAAATTATGAGCAAAGGAACGTATAGCTTATTACCATTTTTGTTGCAAAACTTATAGCTTATTAAGATAGTAAGATTTGATCTTGTTCACTAATTAGGGCATAGGGAAAGTATCATCATCTTCACCCACCAAAATGTTTTAATAATTAGGTCTTACTCAGTCTCCTTAGAGTAGTTAGTGTGACCATACATATATTGGTGGTGGTTGCATATAAATGAGGCATCCATTATTATTATTAAGTAGTTGAGTCTTACTTGGTTATGTCTAGTGGTCTATATACTCTCCTAGTGCGATTTAGTATTTATTATCAAAAAATAAGAGACCAAAAAGAGCAGTACTTTTCCGACCTTGTTCTGTTTGACCTTTTTAGTTTGTGATTGTTATCGAAGTGCGCGGGGCAAATGTAGGTTAGGATTTATTCAATTACATCCCACTACCAGAGTTCCAATCTTGTGGTTTGCAGAAAAAAATTTTAAAAAATATTTCGTTTGTACAACTTCTAACTGAATAAATCATTTCTGTAAGTCTTTCGTTTAGAACAACTGGTTTTGAACCAGGGTAGAAAGGGACACATACACCATCATATTGGTACTTAACTACGATAGTGGTGGCTGGTGGCCATGGTGATAGTGGTAGCTACTCGAATGATGATGGTGACAAGATTGGTGGTGGTATATGTAGACATTAAATGGGACATAGTAATACCAACTAGATTGTGGTGGTAACAATAAAAGGTGGTGTTAGTGTTTTCTTTTTTGGTCATGGTGGTGGTCGGTTCTATCCTAACAAAGAAAAGTGCAATTAACTTTTAATTTTCATTGGGTAAGAGGTTTTTTCATATAGTCAAATTTCCACTTCATTTTAGTGACAATTCTTACATTTTTTTTTTGATGAGAGTGACAATTCTTACTTATTGGAAACTTTTTCCAAAAACATTTATTGGAATCTTTTAATTGCATTAAGTTTACTATTTGAATTAAGCTATTTTACGTAAATAACTAATATTTTTCTGCAACATATAATATATAACATCAAGATTCATAAACAGAATAAACTGCTTGATTTGGATCCTAAAAACCATAAACATTTGTCTTTAAAGACCAACCTAAGGAGCCTAAAATATAACTAGTCTAGTTCTACTTTATTCATATTTAAGCTCAATAAATCTTGAATTTGCACTTCTATACAATCGAACCTAATACCTCCATGTTGTGGAGTGAGTGTCCAACCACTACACTTAGAAGTGGTGGACATCGACACTAGCTTATAGGACATCGACACTAGCTTATATCCCCCTCCTCGGGAAGAAAATAAGTGAAAAAGAGACTTCTATGAGCATCCCTATTGTCTTTCAAAAAAAATAAACATCCGTATTTTAGCTATAGGCACCTCATAGCACGTTCGGTTCAATGGAGCGGTCACCTGCCCAATTAAGCACCCAGGCCCCAGGTTAAAGCCTAAGGTACTTGAGGGTGCCTACAACGAACTGAAGGTGCCCGTTGGACTCCCCTTAGATTGTGGTTTTTCCTTGGGTCACAGGTTTTAGAATGTCTTCGTTAGACGATTTGTGAGTTTTTACGCGTCTAAACAGCTGTTCAGATGGATTCTTTTTTTTTTTCTATTTGAGTTAAATGATTCAAATTATGAAGAGTCGAAATTGTCATATGTAGAGGAAAAAAATATCAATGTGTGGATCATTTGGAAGGTAAACACCCCAAAGTAATCTAGCTAGTGAGTTCATTCATGAAAAATCAATATGTAGTAATAAATGATAATAAGTGTACTCTGACCCTACTGAAGTGATATTGTTAGGAGAAGAATCAGTGAGTGTGGTTCAAAATAACACTCTTTAAATGCTTCATTTTGTGCTTTTCAACTACCAAAACCTCCTTCCAACTCACGGATTTCACCCCAGGAATATACATAAAATTGTATGCTCAAGCCTTCCGTCATCTGCTATGCTATTGACACTGACCCTAAAGGGCCTAACCTAATCATTTTCGTCTAATATATATTAAGATGACGCTTTCAGTGACATTTTCATGCACATAAATTCAATGTTGACACTGTACAAAAGTGACACTTAATTTTAACCAAATTTTAGTAACTATTATGCTTATAAAGTTTTATCCCCATGTTTGCCAAATTATATTAGTATCATAATGCTAGTTTAGATGAATAATTAGAATAACATTTTCTTTGTTAACTTGTGATTAGCATATAATTTTCTGTAACTAACACTATATCTTACACTTTTGGTTACGAGAAATTGTAACAACTAACAAGTCTTAGTATTTCCTTAATCATCATTAATTGTAATATTAAGTACTCATGTGAATTCTTTCTACTTTTAACAGTAACTTCTCCAACTCTTCTTCTGGATGGTTCGAATTTGGAAGAACCGATGGTTAATAAGATAAAAGGGATTTATGCCTTAGGACACAAATGAGTGAATCCCTTCAAAAGTTAGTTACAAAAATTTGATTTATCCGGCACCATTTGGCTTTTAAGATGTAAATTTCATTAAATTGAATATGACTAATTGACATTAAATGTTAGACAAGAGAGCTCTTCAACTACTCAACACATTTCATTTCTCTGCTCTTATCTGTCTATAACATGTCAGTACTACTCTTTATAAGCAAGATTCAAATCCATTGCCTACCCCCATCTCCTCTTTCGACACAATTGCCACCAACATGAGTTCATCACAACATCTTCATCAACCTCTCCTCAAAACAGAACAATCTGGATTACATTCTAATTCTACTACTAATGGAGTTCATAAAGTTAGTGGTGAACTTGAAGATATATTATCAAACACTCAAATGGGAAGATTCGATCGTTACTCAGCTGCAACCATGGTAGAATTGAAGCTTTTGTTCTTCCTAGCTGCACCAACAGTTGTAGTTTACATGATTAATTATGTCATGTCTATGTCTACCCAAATCTTCTCTGGTCATCTTGGTAATCTTGAACTTGCTGCTGCTTCCCTTGGTAATACTGGTATTCAAGTCTTCGCCTATGGGCTCATGGTACGTATCTCTCTATATATCTGTAACCAGTTTGATTAACAGAGGAGACTCTGCCGAATTTTAGTTTAGTTTGTGAGTTCCTAGAACCAGCAGTTATACTTAGGGTGGGTGCTATTGTGTTACTTTATCAATATCTAGTACTTGGGGCCCAAAATGTTAGCACCAGTTTTGACTAGTCTAATTTACAGAGAAGACTTTGCCAAATTTGAGTTTCGTGTTTAAGTCACCAGCAACTTGTGCCTACACTTTGGGCACGAGGGGTTACTTAATCAATATGTAACTTTTTGAGCCCAAAATATGGTCATCAGCTTCCACCGGTCCAATTCACAGGCTGCTAGACTTAGTGGGCCTTGTCTCCTTCAGATGGTCTTTGGCCTCTCTTACTCCAAAAGTTAGTTCAAGAGGTGAGGTTTTTCCTCACGGATGAACTAACCACGCGACCCATTCCACAATTACTGTGGGATAACTCCAACAAGCTTTGCCCTCATACACTAGGACTTGGAAGACAATCTTTCCCATCCACAATAGGACTGCCTAGTTAGACTTTGTTGAATCCACGCTATTGATACCATTGGTTACGGCGGTACGGGTGTCGCTTGGGTCTTCTCTGCCCCCGTGTGGCTATGGGTCTCTCACCCCAAAAATAAAATCAAGAAGTGAGACTTAATTTGCTTCCCATTATAAAGCAACCACCACCCCTCCTCACAATTACTGTGGGATAACTTCAACATAATTTGAGTCTCGTCTATGAGTCGGCTCCTAGAATTGTGGCACGGGGCATTACTATCACTTTCTCGGTAAACCAAACTTTATATATGATATCATGTATTAAGATACCAATATGTTTTTCAGCTTGGCATGGGAAGTGCAGTAGAGACACTATGTGGACAAGCTTATGGAGCAGGAAAGTATGAAATGCTAGGGGTTTATCTTCAAAGATCAACTATCCTCCTAATGGGAACAGCAATTCCACTCACTATAGTCTACATATTCTGCAAACCTCTTTTAATCTTAATTGGTCAATCACCTGAAATTGCATCTGCAGCAGCAGTATTCGTATACGGACTGATCCCCCAGATATTCGCCTACGCAGCAAACTTCCCTATACAGAAATTTCTCCAAGCTCAAAGTATAGTAGCTCCTAGTGCATATATATCAGCTGCTACATTAGTGGTTCATCTTGTTTTGAGTTGGGTTTTGGTTTTCCGTGTCGGGTTAGGGTTATTGGGTGCATCATTGATGTTGAGTTTGTCATGGTGGACTGTGGTGGTTGCACAATTTGTATATATAGTAAAGAGTGAGAAGTGTAAGAAAACTTGGTCTGGGTTTACAATGCAAGCTTTCTCTGGACTGCCAGAGTTCTTAAAGTTGTCTGGTGCTTCAGCTGTCATGTTGTGTTTAGAGACTTGGTATTTACAAGTATTGGTTTTGATTGCTGGTTTACTCCCCAGTCCTGAAGTTTCTTTGAATTCTCTTTCAATTTGGTAAGCAAGGGAAGTTCATCATAATTTAGGGGAAAAAAATGTTATTTCAAGATACCCAGACGTACATACAACCCTTTCACATTAGAAGACTGCACGTGGATCGGTTGTGGGTTGAACCTATGGGCATCCGCTTACAGTCTTCTCATGTAACAGGGCTAGATTAACCGGTCTATAGACATAGAACTCGGTCCCTTAAATTTTAAAACTCCATCAAAAGAAATTGATGCAGAATATAAAGAACAAATTAACATTTCGATTATAACTTTTATATGTTGCTTATATACTGACTTGATGGTTCATTCAGCATGACAATATCAGGTTGGGTTTTTATGGTTTCAGTCGGATTTAATGCAGCAGCAAGGTCAGTATTCATCTTTATTATTACTATCGTCATTTTCTTATTGTCGTAGTTGTTTTACCTCCCACATGATGGGGACAATGACGAACTTTAGTAGTACTCTCCAATGACAATAGTTTTCATTGGCAAGTTTAGACGGACCATTAAAGTGACAGTTTTCAAAGAGTGTAACAAATGTAGCTGTTTTAAACAGACCGTCACTTAAGATGAAGTTTAAAAGTGTTTTCAATAAGAAAGGAACAATCATAACAATCGTTTTTTGGTTAAATTACAGTGTAAGAGTGGGGAATGAACTTGGGTCAGGGAACCCTAAAGCAGCAGGATTTTCAGTTGTTGTGGTCACAACAATATCCTTCATAATAGCAGTGATAGCTGCTATTGTGGTAATGTTGTCGCGCAATGTTATCAGCTACGCTTTCACTGATGGTGAAACTGTCGCTAATGCCGTCTCTGAACTTTGTCCACTCCTTGCCGTTAGTCTCATCCTGAACGGCATTCAACCCGTGCTCTCCGGTAAACACATAAAATCATTTTTTTTATTTTTCTTATATTCACCATATTTTCTTGCTCTTTAAATATTTATATCGGTAGTATTCTGTTAAGCAATTCCCAAAAAAAATCTATTATGTGGTAATGTATATTAACCTCTTATCTTATGTTAATTTGTTTGTTTAGGGGTTGCCGTTGGGTGTGGTTGGCAAGCGTTAGTAGCGTACATAAACGTGGGATGTTATTATGTGGTTGGAGTACCACTAGGTGTTTTACTTGGTTTTAAGTTCAACTTGGGCGCTAAGGTATGCTATTTATTTTGTTATATATTTGTGTGTTGGTGTGTGTGCGTTAATTCTGAGCACGACATTTGTGGGTATTTGCTCAACGCTAGTGAGTTTTAGCCTCAATGTGTGTGAGTTTTGGGGACGATATGTATGAGTTTATATGTGAGTCTTCAAATCAATGTGATTTTTGCCCATTATTTAAGTTTTAGCCACGATATGTGAGAGTTTTAGCCCCTATATGTCAGGTTTGGACACGGTTTAAGTATTGGCCATAACAGGGCGAGTTTTTGCCACAGTGTGAATTTTATTCGTGATGTTAGTCTTGAGCACGATTTGATTTGGCTGGACATGAGTAAGTCTTGGTTGCATAGTTTGATATTATACTATATATGTAGCTAATATGATCCCAGAAGAAAAACGACAGTGCTTTTTCTCTAGTATAGTTAATTGTTTTGGTATATCTGTCGCTAAATCTTCTTATTAACCACGTTTTTGTCGTGTTGCTTACTGAATCGTATAAATGGTCAGGGAATATGGACAGGGATGATATTTGGGACAGTTATGCAAACCCTAATTCTTATGTGGATTACATATCGAACCGATTGGAAAAAAGAGGTAATAAATTTATCTCTTGTTTAACCGTCTACAAGTAAAAGTTTAATTCCGTGTTTATGGTGCTAATTATTCTCTAATCACTTTTAATCTATAGTTATAGGTGAATGAATTGTGTGGAATAGATTGAATGATTATAAATGGAGATTGAAGTTTTTTCGGATAACTTGAATTTGGACTAATTCTTGTACTAATCATATTTCATTCAGGTAGTGGAGGCTAGCAAAAGATTGGATAAGTGGGCCGATAAGGTGGGACCTAATTCGAAAGCAGAGGGAAAAACAGAGATACACAACAATTAATATCGAATGACCCCTTGGGCATAAACTCGAACTAATGGGCTAAACAAAATAGTCGTGGGCGGGTTCTAACTTGTGTAGCTTTAAAATTGATAGTTCCAATCCTCTCGAGTCTAAAAAGATATTTATGCGATCTTGAAGTTATGGATTTCATAGACTGGTCGATCTGGATCCAGACACCATTATTTTGAAAAAAAAAAAAAAGAACTAGTGAATTTTAGTTGGAACCAGATTTTGTTAATCAATAAAGTAGCTACTTTTAATCTTTTCACCACCTTTGTCCTAATCTTTTATCGTCTTTTGAATCTCTCATAAAAATTTTTCTTTGTCAAAATTGTCTGCGCACCTATACTCAGAGCCGTGCGGTGCCCAGTGCGGGCAGGCACGTGGGCCCAACATTTTAATTTCTTTACTAAAGGTTTGAAAGTCAAAGGTTACAAAACAGTTAGGTAAAGCAATTGGTTAAAGAAACGTGACCCCGTTTCAATCCACCGGTAAACCAATTAGTTTTTTCTCTCTCTACTATCCTTTGGGTATAACTCATTAGGGTAAAGAAACGTGGCCCCCTTATATTACTCTTTCTCTCTCTAATTTCCTTTTTTACACTTTCTATCTATCTTTTCTTTCTAGTATTACATCATCACTTTTTCTTCTCTCCTATCCTATTAGTTTAAATCATCTCGTTTCGTAGAGACGAATTTCTTCCTTCAACAAAAAAAAAAAAAAAGACGAATTTCTTTATTAAATTGAGTAGTCGCCTCTTCAACAAAACAAAGTTTGGAGTAGTCCCTTCTTCAAAAATAAATAAATTGAGTAGTCCCTTATATTTTGAATTAGTTTCTTTTTTTCTATTTTGGAGTGCGCATTAATTAACGTTTTCTTTATAAATTGTTCAGCATTAAAAGTGAGTTCTTAGATAAAATTGATAACGAACAGTTAATTGATGATTTCTCTTAAAAAAATGTAAGGAGAAAAAATTTCAAGTAACTTTTTTTTGTTTAGAGTGCCTTTTAAATACATTTTGAGTTAATAAATAAACAATTAATTACCTTTGTATGGTCAAAATTTTTTTTTAGCGTGTTTATTGTTTTGTGCATAATTTTTTTTATATTTTGATGTTTATTATTTTGTGCATAATCTTTTTATATTTTGATTATACGAAGGGCCCAAACTAAATTTTGGCACTGGGCCCTCAAATTCCTAGGCACGGCCCTGCCTATACTTGATATATGGAAAGGATCAAATGAAGTGCAGCTCAGTTCCTTAAATATAACTAAATTAATGTATAACGCCCATCTAGTGTGATTGAAAGATGATAAATTTTCAATTTATTTTAAGGGTTTCTCCAAATCAATTTAATCTGATAGTAAAATTGTAATTTTTGACAAAAAAAAGGTTCCCAGCTGATGTAGTGGGTGTGGTTTCAAACTTTGACCAAATCTAAGCCGTTGAGAGATGAAAATCACAACCGCCACATCAGCTGGGAACTTTTTTTTGTCAAAATCTTTTGTGATTCTAGCATCTCTCTTATATTTTAGAGTTCTATTCTTAAACGATTAAAGTATTCTGACTGAGATTAACTTCTTTTTTGCGTAGTTTTACATCTAACTAATAAGCTCATCACAACTAGGGAAAAGTAGCATATTAGTAACATTGTAACCTTATATGTGCCCTCAAAACCCATTTTAGGAAGAGCTCTGCTAGGGGATCTGAAGTTTATTAATTAATCAAATACTTAAGAGTTGTTAATCAATAGCTCTGGTTAATCACTTTATATCTTAAGCAACTTGTCATTCTTTTGTCTTGAAAGGAAAAAAAAGCAGAACCCAAATCAACATCAATAAAGTCATTTCGATTTTGGAATCAAATACTAGCCAACTACAAGAGACACTAAACTTGAAGAATACTATCCCCTCACTATCTTTACGGATGGACTTGTCAACTTTTTCTTTTTGAGTAGAAATGTATTGTTTGTTAAGTTTGTGACTATCAAATTCAAAATCAATTGACAATGTGTGGAGATGATGTAGACATTATATTATTGATTGTTAGATAGCCCTTCTCTCATGTGGGACTACTCTCACACGCCCCCTCACGTGTGACATGGTTGGTCTAACACGTGTTTTTTTTTTGTGACGTGGAGTACGTGTGGCTTTTAAGCCTATCATGTGTGGCCCTATCTCTGATACTATGTTAAGTTTATAGTCGTCCAACTTAAAACCAATTTGATATAAGTGGAGATGACCTAAACATTATATTCTTGATTGTTAGATAGTCATTCTCTCATGTGAGACTATTCTCTCGTGTGAGACTATTCTCTCATTGTTCACCGATTAAAAGGAAAAGTCTTAAAAAAACCAAATAAGAAGTAGAGGGACAATGATCTGCATCTTCAATATATATATATATATATATATTCCTATAATGGGTATTGAGATCCGAGCAGGAGGAAACGTTTATGAATTTGGAGTGATGCACAAGGGCCAATGCATGTTAGTTCAACAAAAAAAAAAAAAAAAAAAAAGGCCCAATGCATGTGGAAGCTTAATAAACTAAATTAGGGATTTGTTTTTAATGTAATATAAATTTAACTTCACTTTTATTCAATCTTTTTCATACAAGAAATCAGGCACTTAAGTTTGTGTTTTTTTTGTTTTATAATTTTCATTGAAAAGATCTCTTATATCTTCAATTTACAAGTATTTCTTTTTTTTCATGAGGGGTGACTTATGTGTGGTTGAAAACGGTCCGCTGCAAACATATTCAAATTCTATGATTTATGGTGCACGTTTAGGTGATCTAATTTTTTACTTTAAAATTAGTATTATTTGTTGTGAGAATAGTCTCAATGGAAGAATGACTATCTAGCAATCAAAAATATAATATCTAGGTCATCTCTACTCATTATCAATTGAATTTTAGTTGGATGTCAACAAACATAACATGATAACAAAGCTAGGATCACATGTGTTCCACGTTACAAAAAAAACATATGTTAGCTAAACACGTCACATGTAAGGGAGCGCGTGAGAATAATCCCACATGTATGAATAACTATCTAGCAATCAATAATATAATATCTAGATCCAAATCTCCAATTAATTTTGAGTTAGATAACTACAAACTTAACATTAATGAATTGGATCAAGGTGGAATCTAAACCACGGTCCAAATCTCTTAATTAGGCCTTCCATCACACTTGGACCACACGAAGATAAATGACACCCACCACTAAGTGAGAGCATGAGTTCATTTTAGATGACTTGAGCAAATAGGTCATGCTTTTGCTTGGAAAGAATATAAGAAAAGCCAGACCAATATCATTAACAATAATAAAGACACTTTAGAATCAATCCAAATATATATTGTTTGCCACTCATAATTAATTAGTCTAATTTAAGATGTTTCAAATAACATATATCATTTGCAACACAAAAAAACTGGTAACATAAATCATCACTTCTTCTAGGACTAGGAGTTCCCTTTTGATGTATACCAAAAAAATAATCATTGTCACTACTTTAATAATCATTGTGACTACTTTAAATATAAGAGACCGGTTTAACATTATTCATGCCTATTGATTGTTAACAATGACGATTAACGATTAGAGAAGTCTTAAATATTAAAATTGGTCGACGTTTTGGGAAATAAGAAAAAATGTCGAGGTGCAAAGACTTTGTCAAAAAATGGTCAACGTTAATTGACTAATTTTTTTTCTAATCGTTTGAGGGAAACCATTTTGAGTGAAATATTTTTACTTCGTTCTTTGTTCTCCACAACTCCACAACTCCACCACTATTATTTATCCTCTCCGACAATGGTCGCCGGCAAACGATCATTACGGGCTAACCTTCAAAAACTTTTTAGAATTTTTTCTCCTCCTTCCACCACCTTCGACCACTATCAATCTCATTGTTTTTCTCTCTTTGCTCCCCTTATTCTCTCTCTCTTCTCTTCCCTCTCTCAATCCCTTTCATTCATCCTGTAGCCGTTTTCCGGTGAAAGAATCGCCGGAAAACGACACTGGTTTGGGAAGAAAAACCTCAAACCAGTCACCTGTTGGGGATTCCCCCAACCAACCTACGAGTTTGGGGAAAACCCAAACCAGTGATGGTTTAGGGTTTTCCCCAATTAGATCGGTTTTTCGGCGAAAGGGAGGATCCCCTTCGTTGATTGAAATAAAGAGAGAAGATTGAGGAGAGGGAGAGAATCTCCTTCTCCGGATTTGAATAAAGAGAGATACTTGAGAGAGAGAGAGAAGAAGGTGATGGTAGGCGAAAAGAAGAAGAAAAAAAGAGGGGAAGGTGATGACTGGATTTATTGTTGGTGATAAGAAATGAAGAAGAAGATGACTTGTTTCTTTTTAAAATTGTCAAAATTTGTCAAAATTGTCAAAATTTGCATCTTATCTTTAAAATTTTCTACTCCGGAAAATAATCTTATTTTGCCAAAATGGTTCAACCTTAAATTTTCTATTCTGAACTTTTTCTTTGGCAAGTGTTAAACCATTTTTATAAGCGTCTTTTCTTGTACAGAATTCTTTACATGTATAGCACCATAAAAAAATTAACATTAAAATTTTAGCCTAAATGTGTCATGCCTCAGTTATGGCTTTTCCATTTTTTTTTTCTGTTGAAAGGTTATGGCTTTTCCATAGTGAGAGCAAATGAAATTCCTATTTGAAAAGATGGAGATTTTTTTAGTACCAAATCAGAATATCATGACATATATAGTTTGTTTTATATCATTTGATACAGATCACAATTTTCTGACCATTAGTACTATTGATGCGCCTAACCTCATGTGCCAACTTACTTACTATATATATTTATATGAGTACTTATTAGAACCGAGAGTACTACAACGACAAAATATTTTGACAAAATTCTTACCTTGACGAGTCATTTTCACTAAAAGACTAAGTTTTCAAAGTTTGAATGCTATACAAACCGTTCTTTTCTCTGAATTACTCATCAAGTCAAGGATTTTGTCAAAATCTTTTGTACACTTAGCATTTAGTGCTACAATTACAAAATATTTCAATAAAAATCCTTCCACAAAAATACGAAGTTGCAAATATCACCACCCATCTTATTTATATAACCCAATCTACATTTTAGAATTTTGATTCATTTTTCCCTCACATACTCTTTCTCTCTCTTTTCATCCCCACCAAGATGAGTTCATCAAAAGCTGATGAATCCCTCCAGCAACCTCTCACAGGGGAGCACACAGTGAGTGATGAACTAGAGAAAATACTATCAAACAATCAAATTGGGAATTTCGAACGTTATTTAGCAGCAACTTTAATAGAATTGAAGCTTTTGTTCTTCCTTGCTGCACCAACAGTAGTAGTTTACATGATTAATTATGTCATGTCTATGTCTACTCAAATCTTTTCGGGTCGTCTTGGTAATCTTGAACTTGCTGCTGCTTCCCTTGGTAATACTGGTATTCAAATCTTTGCCTATGGCCTCATGGTATGTCTCTCTCTCTGTCTCTCTCTGTAACACTCTGTTCCAAAATATATTCACTCGATACCACTGATTTATATGGGATATTCTGCAAGATTTGAGTTTCGTCTGTCAGCCCCAACGCTATTCTATCAATGAAATGATGTATGCATGATTTGAAAATTTGGGCCAACCATAGCCCCAACATTGATTCGATCGACCAGATTTTGTAAGTGGAATATGCTTGAAATTTTTGGGCCGACCACATCAGTTATCGTGCTATAGTCGACCAAGATTTTGAGTCTTTTGAATTTTGATATGAAATATAATACCTTTTCTTTTTTGAAACGTAATATATGCATCAATGTCTCAAGCCCGAGACCTAAAGAGTGGAAACCAACTTGGTAACTGCTCCAATCAAAGGTTGTTGACATATGAAATACATTACTAACGCTCTAATATATCTTTTAGCTTGGCATGGGAAGTGCAGTTGAGACACTATGTGGTCAAGCATACGGAGCTCGAAAATACGATATGTTAGGAGTTTATCTACAAAGATCAACAATTCTTCTAATGGCAACAGGAATCCCACTATCAATAATCTACATATTCTCCAAACCCATCTTGATATTCCTAGGAGAATCACCTGAAATTGCTTCTGCAGCAGCAGTATTCGTATACGGACTGATCCCCCAGATATTCGCATATGCAGCAAACTTCCCTATACAAAAATATCTCCAAGCTCAAAGTATAGTAACTCCAAGTGCATATATAGCAGCTGGTACATTAGTTGTTCATCTCTTATTGAGTTGGGTTTTGGTTTATCGGGTCGGTTTAGGGTTGTTGGGTGCATCATTGATGTTGAGTTTGTCATGGTGGATTGTGGTGGGTGCACAATTTTTATATATAGTGAAGAGTGAAAAGTGTAAGAAAACTTGGTCTGGGTTTTCAATACAAGCTTTCTCTGGACTGCCAGAGTTTTTGAAGTTATCTAGTGCATCAGCTGTCATGTTGTGTTTAGAGACTTGGTATTTTCAAATATTGGTTTTGATTGCTGGTTTACTCCCCAATCCTGAACTTGCCCTAGATTCTTTATCTATTTGGTAAGTAAATTAAGCTTATACTTGTTAATTTAAATTAGAAAAGATAGATTTTGAATTTAAACAAATAAAATTTATGTAATTATCCAATGAGGAATTAGGTCCAAGGCTCAATTTTAAGGTTTTTTAAGCTAAAAAGACATGTATATTTTGTTGGGTTAAAAACGCAATATTTTTATAACTTTTGCAACCCTTTTGGAAGCAATTGCAATCCTTTCGTTTGCAAGCAGTTGCAGTCGGTTGCAAATTACAAAATACTTAGTAAACTGAAGATTAGAAAAATTGAGTTATCATTTATCATAAACAAAAAATGCAGGAAGCTCTGACCAAATTTTCCTAATGATTATTTATATTTGAGTAATGAATGGCTGGGTATTTTGCAGCACGTCAATATCAGGTTGGGTTTTCATGATTTCAGTTGGATTCAATGCGGCAGCAAGGTATAATCCTCATTTCCTTACTCTAGAAACCCTAGGTCGATATTATTTACTGACCACCTTCGAATCTGATATAACAGTGTGAGGGTGAGCAATGAACTTGGCTCTCGGAATCCAAAATCAGCAGGATTTTCAGTTGTTGTAGTCACTACAATATCCTTCATCATATCGGTCATTGCTGCGATTATAGTGATGTTATTGCGTAATGTCATCAGTTACCCTTTCACTGAAGGTGAAGTAGTTGCAAATGCAGTCTCTGAACTCTGCCCTTTCCTCGCCGCCACTCTTGTCCTTAATGGGGTTCAACCTGTCCTATCGGGTAATCATATTTCTTGAAAAAATCAGCTCCTACATTTGCCCATGGATAAAATCAATCAACTATTTTTCACATTATTTATTAGTAGCTTTAAATTTATTTATTTCTTTATCGTTGTTTTAAAAAAAAACAATTGAAGGTGTGGCTGTTGGATGTGGATGGCAAGCGCTTGTTGCTTACATAAACGTTGGGTGTTATTACGTGATCGGAATACCCTTTGGCGTTCTTCTCGGTTTTAAGTTCAACCTCGGAGCCAAGGTAATATTTTCCTAAATTTTACAAGTATATGAGATATAAAAAATTTCTAACAGAACTTTACGTTAAATTATTTTAATTGTTGGACAATTGAAAAGAATGAGCACATGATTCCAATGTTCGACACTGTCGAAGTAGGGGACAATCGAATCTCACTCACTTTAGAAATTGACATGATTCCATCTTATCTTTAACAAGTGATACAATATTTTACCTTCATTTTAGGATGAAGACGATTTTGATGGACTGATGTAATTGTTTTATATATATGGTCAGGGAATATGGTCAGGGATGATATGTGGAACAACAATCCAAACCCTAATTCTAATATGGATTACATATCGAACTGACTGGAAGAAAGAGGTAATCCAATTTATCCCTTAACTAACTAGTAGTTTGTATGGACCATGGTATATGGGACACTATTTTTGTATGGTCCATCATCTCATTTTGTTATAGTTTGTCTAGACCATGGTATATGGGACACTATATATGTGTGTGGCTATAAAAATCGAACTTTATAGTTCAAAAAAAAGGCTTATCTTTTAAGACTACATTTTGTGGTTTGATCATTGAACAGGTAGTTGAAGCTTCAAAGAGATTGGATAAGTGGGAAGGTAAAACGGAACCATTTTTGAAAACAGAGGATAGAGCATAAAAGATCAATGAACCAACAATACCATTAGCATCAACAACAACAACTCAGAGGATGACTGCCTAGTATAAGATCGATCGTATGTAACAATAGGATCAATTTGCCCTTCCTCGAGATCCATCACATGTATCTCAACCATTTGATTGAAATTAGAATTTCATTATATTAAGAGCTCCTTTAATTTTATGAGATATCACTAATGAATTGGGTTGGTTGAGATAGTGCCATCTTTTTTTCATGAGCAATGCAACAACGGTCATGGTATGCGTGGCCAATGTCCGCGCTGAATCCCGGGTGACGTGGTCAGTCCAGATTTAGAGAGAGGATTTTTCACTTTCTCCTTCTAAATCTGGCCCAAACACGTCACTTGGTCGGGGTTCAGTCGGGAGACTGGCCCGTCGTACCAGCATCTTGATTTAATCTTGACTAAGTTCCCAATTCCCATCTTGAGGTTCTACAGGCGCTCCGTTTGCTAAAGACGCGCCCTTTCTACATGAAATCCCCAAAATGTGGTTATAGGGGGCTACAAAGAGGTTGGGCTTGGACATTCACCTATTGTGTTTTATTCTCACCCTCCCTGTCAATGGGCTTGGTCAACTTATTTAAAGGTCATTCCAAATGAGCCAGAGAAAGATATAGACTACCAACTGCAAGTCTGCAACAGATCTCTAGGAAAACACTAAGGCAGAATATCACTCCAAATGCAATCTTTAAGAAAATTGGTACCTATTGAATTTTTAGTTCTTTAAGGTCTCTAAAATTACGCAGAATTTTCCACAAAAGTCTAAATAACTTGGCCAACGCGACAACAATTTGCGAGTGGTTTCATACACTAATACATCTCAAATGGAAATATTGATTGTTTTCTTTTGTTGTGCAGTCATAAAGCGATAGTCTTTAGAAACTCACGTCATTGTTTGCCTTCATCAATGACATATACATTTTGTAAATGAAATGAACATTGTGATAAAATACTCGCTAAAATCAAAATGCTGATTATTTGAAAATAAAATTTGTGACTATACATATATCTAGATATATGAGTTTCTTATGAATCAACTATAAAATCTCTAATGGAAACTATAGGTATTTTATTTGTATTATTACTTCAAGAAAGCTTAACCAACAAAATATTTTCTTGGAGAGATGTCAACTTTTAGGGGGGATAGATTAAGAGATCTTATAAATTATGAAAATGATTGATCCAAAAAATATGTTTCTAATAAACTTTAGTACTATTTATTTTCTCTTTCCCCACTGGTATTAAATGAATAGAAACCTATTGTTCAAATAGCTTTGACTGACCTAACATAATATTTTCTCTGTCAATGTGATCTTTTTAATTCATTTTCAACCACAGATCAAGCAACAAATCATTTAATCGAGGCCCATTATATTCCTAACTTTTTTAATTACAATTTCATTTCTAACCATACAAAAGATTTGTGATAGATCCTATGGAGTCTTTGATATCAACAACCTAATAATCTAGTTGACTCTTGAGATTAAGGAGGAATTTCGAAGAAATATCTCATCCGTTAATTGATTAAGTGTACGTAAGAGCATTGGGATGCTACGCACTTCCTTAAGCCAATGTTCATATTGGTTTAATAGTGTACGTCGAGTATGTTTTTATTATTCATATAGGGATGGTTCTTCCTGAGATGAAGTTCGAACCTTTAACCCCATTGTTACTCAACTCTATATCAAAAAGGACAATATTTGCTTGATGATCAATTTCAATTTGTTAACAAAAATGAGCCTATACCGAAAAGAGGGTTTGAATTCAGGATAGACGGTATGAATTTGCTTGCCATCTCTCTCTTTTCTACGATATTTTGACAAAATTAGGTCGTCCACTTCAGGTATTGTTCCAGTCGACTTTTTTGGGCCGATTATCACGGTTGCTTTTCTAATTATGTGGGGAGAAGGTTGTAGTGAAACTTTCAAACAAAAAAAATGTGAAGGAGAAGTAATAATGGGCATATGATAGATCTAACTTATAGGGCAATTTATTGACTCAAAAAGTGAAAAAATGGAGTATTTGTTGAGAAAGCAATTAAATATTTATCACCAGTCTCCACTACAACCTCAACTGAAAAAGCTAAAAATAGTCTCGTGAAATTTGCAGCTTTAGGGGTTGCTTTAGAGAGAGAGAAAGGGAAAGTGTGAGGTGAGGTAAAGGGACAACTACCCACCTTCTAACCTCAAGCAACGCATCAATTAAAAAAAAAAGGAGGGTCATACCACCTATAGCCCTATCCATTGGCACACCATCTCAATTTGATTTTAATCAACATAGCCCTAATTAAACTCCCCATTATCAAATGACACTAATCTTATCTAATAAGTTTGACAAATGTTAAACGAAGCTGCATAATTGCTTCATAAAGCTATTTGCTAGACACAACCATTTATTTTTTATTAAATTGCTAAACAACACCAAAGATCGATTTATTGGTTTTATCTAGCAAATAATTTTTTAAATCTTAGATTGCTAAATACAACTATGTTTTAACTTCCCAAAATTATTTACTAGACACAATTTTTCTTTTATTAACTTATTAAACAAAAATAAAATTGGTTGTATTAGTGTTATCTAATATTTTAAAAGAAAAAAAAAATACTTAAACGTGTTATAGGTTTTAAAAAAGTATACATTATTTTTATGTAGTATGATTTTATGTAATATGATTTTATGAAATATACATTATTAAGGTTTAAACTAAACTTAAAAATATACATAGTGATTTTATGTAGTATGATTTTTACAACATGGAATGCTCTGATTGGAATATAATATTTTTTAGTTATTTGTTTATATTTGGTTAACTTTTTAGTTTAATGTTCGAATAAATTTTATTTATGAATAATTAATTATGGTAATAGAAATTTGAACCCAAGATTTTTTGAGAAAATCTTCGGTTATATTTGATTTTTTTTCTTTGGATTTTACCTCAAATTATAGCATGGAATGCTCTGATTATAATATAATATTTTTTTGTTATTTGTTAATGTTTGGTTAACTATTTAGTTTAATGTTCGAATAAATTTTATTTATGAATAATTAATTATTATAATGGAAATTTGAAGTTTGAGAAAAATTCGATTATAATTGATTTTTTTGCTTTAAGTGATGGATTTAGCAATTTAAGATAAAATTCAATTAATTTTATTTAGTTATTTTGTGCAATAATTTTTTTAGAGTTGTGTATAGAATGGAGGAGAGATTCGGTTATACTTGATTTTTGGTGTTGGTGTTGGTTAGCAATTTATGACACAATTTTAATTAGTTTTATTTAGTTATTTTTGTCTGATAGTTGTCCTTAGCAAAACTGAAGTTGCATATAGTAGCATCCATAAGTTTTGTATATGATCAAAAAAAAATGTTTTCCTTTGCACATGAGTCTACGAGGTACATTTCGCATAACTCTGTTCAATAAGATACTAAGATCTTACAGAAAAGCATATAGGTTTAAGATATCAAACCATATCTTCAAGCGTTCAGGTCTCTTGTGAATTCCATTTTATTTACGTCACAAGTTTTTGTAGAATTTATCTGGTGTAATTTATATGATCCAAAACACAAATTAAATAAATATGGTGGTATTCTATTAGGGACCTGCATGAGTGCACTTACATGATTGATATCTTAGCTAAGCCACCTTGATTTCAACATACAAGAAGTTTATTCACATATTTGCCTCTAAAGTAAGCTTTGATTTGTTAATGAGATTTTGAATTTGAAGTGTGATAGAATAGTCTTACAATTCATAAGTTTAACCAAGTACATGAACTTTGATTATCTTATAATTCCGATAATCTAGGTACAGTTTTAGTACATTAATTGTACTTATTACATTATTGAGGTAACACTTTAATGGTCGGAAAGTTAGCCATTTGTCGACTGATTAATCGTTATTGCAATAACGAGGTTTCAATTATTTAAAATTCCACAGTGCATTTTACAAATATTCTGATTAGTTAGGCTTTGTGTTACCGTTAATAGATCAATTATCGAAGATAGAGACCATGTTCAAATTTTGTGTCAGCATGTTCTAATAACAAATTTATTCCAACAATTAATGGAGTTTGACATGCGCATTTTAGTCTACCCTCTTAAGTACAGTACATTATAGTATCAACCATTTATTTATAGTTATGTTTAGTGAGATAATTATTTATTTAACTGTGGTAATAAAATATTATTGCAGCCAATTTTTTAAAGAGAGCCCAACTTATAAGGAGTTAGGGAACATTTTGGAATGCGTTTATTGTGTTAATTATTTGAAACCATTCTCTTTGTTTGCTAATACTAGCCATAGGGCTAGCTCACCAATTGAAGCATTTTTTGTCAACATATATGCAGGGGTATTTTTGTATTTATGGGTAGCTCTGTCCTCAGCATTAAATTTATAAATAAAAAAAATTAAATTTTTAAATAACATAAAAATATGATTTAATTGGACGTATCTCAACTTTATTTACATAATCTTATAAGAGCCTGAAAATTACTGAGCATAAGTTTCGATGATCTTAGCAATTTTGAATTAATCATCTAGCGGGAGTAAATTAGAACTAGATCTAAACCAACCTGAGTTCTATAATATGGACTAGAGTTCAAATTTTGATTTTTATCCTCTTTCTCCTGATATACTGATCACTAGGTTTTACCTTGTACGCTTGCGTGGTTGTGACAAGAAAAAGTATTGAATCATATCATTTATGTAAAGCTCTCACATTCGACGACCTCATTGTTAAAATCTCAAAGTCTTATTACAGATGATCCGACAGATCAGTCTACGTCAAGTTTGTATGCTCATCAATGTTTAGTACTAGTATTATTTCTAAAGAGATTTACAACCATCATTCAGAGAGGTGTTTCAAAGTTGAAGTCGAGTCCAGCTGTTTAGTAAAACTGTGTCTCTTTATTCGAGAAGCCGCAGTTAAAATCTGAATATTAAACAAAACAAAAAGTATCTTAAGAAAGTGAGTGCAGCCAAAGCTTTTGGAATTAATTAACAAGTATTTTATGTTTAAAATTTTGTTTAGTAGATTTACTAGATGAAACTTACCTAGTGGTTAGTGTTTCTGATGTAACCTCAGTACTTAAAATATAAGATTAAGTTTCTTGTTTACATAAATCTGATCCATCCATTACGTCCAAACCGACCAATTAGATGAATTTTTGGGTCTATGAGCCCATCCAAATCTTTCTATTTACTTTTAAAAATTTTCTTAATCCATAACTCACTTTTTTAACCCTTGTACAGTTAGTCTCTTTTCCTTCAAAAAAATAAAATAAAACTTCCATCCCTATGTTGAATAGAAAACTACATGACTAAATGACCAAATCACCCTTACTAATACCAAATTATTTATTTATTTATTCTTTTTTGGAACTTAAGTTAGTTATTTTGATTAGTAGGATCTAGCATGTATATGATATATCTATCACTAAGTATGCCTGACATTAACTAACTTGGTTATGACCTAACTAATTAATGTACTTGGTGAGATTGTCCCAAATTAAGCCTAATCATGTCAAGAAGAATTGTGTTCTGATTGGTGAGCACAAGGGCACCTTAAAAAAGCTTCATGTATGTTCACTTCTATGATGCAGGAGTAACTCTTATATCCTAATGGTATAAGTAGGATTATTTGACAAAAAAAATTTCTCTAATTTGTAGTAAATTTGTTCTAATCGCGGTTCAGATGTGTACAAAGATCACCAAAAAACTCAATTAAAGAGAAAGCTATGAATATAATTGACTTTCAAAAATCTGCCACCAGTTGATGTAGTAGTTGGACACCCAGTCTACATGGGAGGTCCCAAGTTTGATTCACATGGAAGTGGAACCCAATGATTCATTAAACTTAGCTATATGGAAGGCATAAGTATGAACAAATGGACTCTCGTGTCGCAGAGAATGCCTTTATGAGTCTATATATGGCCCTTGAGATCCAAGATATTGTCGAGATGGTAGTTAGTGTGGTTATTCAATTCATGTTGTAATATATTCATAACGTATCAATGTCACGTAATGATGTAATGACTCTTGAATCCATACGAAAAATGGCTATGAAAAGTTTATCCATATTATTCACGTGGGCCTGAACTACTAGTCAATCATTAGTCACAGAAACTGTTAAGTTTGTGGTAACGCAACTCAAAACCAATTGGCAGTGAGTGGAGATGACCTATATATTATATTTTTGGTTGCTAGTTATCCATTCTCACATGTGGGACTATTCTCGCACTCTCCCTCACATGTGGCTCGGTTAGCCTAACACGTATTTTTTTTTCGGGTGACGCAGAGCACGTGTGGCTTTTAAACCTAACACGTGTTGGCATAGCTTTAATACCATGTTAAGTTTGTGGTCATCCAACTCAAAATCAATTGGATATGAGTGGAGAGGACTTATACAGTATTTTCTTGGTTGTTAGTTTCCTCTTTCCCATGCGGGTGTATTCAACACACGCCCCCTCACGTGTGACGTTGTTAACCTAACACGTCTGTTTTGATTTCGAGTAATCAATTGATTTTGAATTGGATGACTAGAAACTTAACGGATACTACTTTATTTATACTTATATACAATATTTTTGGATATGAACTTTCATGTCACCCAACTTGGGACTTCGGCGGTCCAGAGATGATGCACTTACCAACTGGATCACAATAGTTGGGGATGGGTAGGCACTTGTGAGTAGGGGTGGGAATTTTGCCCATAAGCCCGAACCCGCCCACGGGCACCCGAGCCCAACGAGGACCATGGACGCCCGCGCCCGTCTCGGGCACAACCCGCCCAGCCCGCCAAATTTTGGTGGGAGGGCATGGGTTAAAACCTCTACCCGCGCACCCGCCCATGCCCGCACCCACTTAAACTCATCCAATGATAACCAACCAAATTACATCAATTTTATGGGTTGATGAAGCCCAACCGTCCATGTTGTTAGGCTTAGTTAAGATGATAAACAATATGTTTAAGGGCAATCACACGAACTCAATGCATTTCCAATGGCACAAGAGAATTCCTAGTTGAATACTGAAGTAGTCTTTGGCTTTGAGGGAACAAAGAGTGGGATAAGTTTTATTATATCTCATGAGAATTCTTCATTAGTTTTCAATGTGAGATTAAATTCCTAAAAGGAACAATACAAATAATGTGTAGTTTTAATCTCACATTGTCTCTTAGAATCAGGAAAGGTGTTTGGAGATAATATAAAAGGAGAGGAAAAAGTGAATTTTTTCAAGTCATGAGATTACCCGCTACCCGCCCGCCCATACCCGTATTACCCGAGCTTCTTAATGGGCTTGGGCGGGTAATGGACAAGGCAAATTTCAAAATTGCCCGCCCGATTAACCCGCTTACCCTAATAGCCATTGAAGTTTTGTGCCCGACCCGCCCAACCCGATGCTTCAAGTGCCCATGGGCGCCCATACCCGCCCGATTCCCACCCCTACTTGTGAGTGTTAAAGTAGGGTAGATGCATATTTTTCATGATAGTGAAACGTGTCAGTTATCCAACTGAGGTGGGTCCCGAAGTCGAACAAAAACAAACCAGAATCCATGTGAGCAAGAGAATCGAACATACGTCAGAAGTCATCTCAGATTTCTCACCCAATCAGAGGAAGACACTAATAATTTAATGACAGATCTTTACACGTGCCTTGTGATTATTAAAATGTAAAATCCAACCTATACTTTAAAACATCAAACCAAAAATCTAATAGAGGTGAGAAGAACACTTTTGAGACATTTTTCTCTGATTTGCTGTCTATCACGTGTACTTTATTAAACAACATTTGTCCACATGGCATAATGAAGGGTGATTAGACTCTTGTGAGGGGTCAATAACTAGTTTTATTTTATGATTGAAGTGATCATAGCCGTTGGATTTGTCTGGTTGAATTGTTATCTTCATGTGCACCATGTGTATATTCTCTGTGATAATCAAACATCCCCACTTTGTAATAATGGAGGTATAGCTTTACTACAAGTCCATGTGATATACATTTGTAAATTAGGGTTGCATTATGTAACCTTTTGTATTTGGATTTGGTTGATTCAACCAACAACGAGGATTAAAACTCTTATACAAAAAGATATTTAGTCTGAGTGTTTGGTTGCAGTCAGTTTTAAACATCGTTATATGAATTTAGTTCAACAAGAGCTAATCAGAAATAAGTCAAAAGGTTATTAGGTCCGTTGTCACATTGGTGTTTTACGCTCAACCAGAATTTGATATAAGAGTACAAAATCAAGGGTAAGAAACTAGGCTCGAGTATTCATCAACAACAAATATATACAGTACAAGTATCCAAGCAATCGAAAAGTAAAACCATCCCTAATTAGAGAGTGCAACTTCTAGCTAGCTCTTTTATTATCAACCATGACAATCTATCTATCTACATTCACGGGAAAAACTCCTTTTAGAACTATCTTATTCTCAGTTTTAACTTTGTAATTTAGTGGATCGCTTGAAAGATAAACTAACCAATACCCAAATAGTTGATTAATATTTTAGTTTGAGGCATGACCTAGTTTAAATGTCCTCATCCTAAGGTACTAATATTGCTAACTAAGTTAAGAGTTTGGTTGAAGTAATAAATTAGCTTCACATAGAGGATGTATGGGTAAGGTGATCCTAACCGTTAATGAAGTATGGGAGGTCAATGAAGAAATCTTAAACTAGATAGATATTAATGCCGACCATGACTATCTCTTAAAGCCACCCAAATATGGGTTGAATTTGATTCAATAAAGAAATTAATGAGTCCTTTTTGAGTTTTTGTGAACCCTAGCTATCTTTGTGTCATATGCACAAATTAGGTTAATAATGAAGACTGTCATTGCGAAAAGGGAAAACTCTACTAAACATGGATAAAGTTTTAATTTGATGGATATAAGGAAGCAAATTGGTAGAAGCTAGGGTTTCTTCCTAAATCTAGGGATAAAGCTGTTAAAAGTGAGGGAAATTTTATAAGGTCTCCCCAATTTTGTTAAAAGGCCTCCCTATGAACCATTTTACTTGGTAAATTATCATTGAGGGGGGGTCTTTTAACAAAAATGAGGGGGCCCTATAAAATCTCCCTAAAAGTGACATATAAACTACTCCTATGGTCTATATAAGGCATTTATGTTTGCATTTTTAAAATTCAAATATTGTAAGTAACAATTTCGTTTTGAAAGACTATAAATAACAATCCTCTCTTTCAACAAAAACAAAAAATAATGATCCTCTCATTTGTGTGTACCATTACCCAACGAAATGTGAGAATAGTCCCACATGGGAGAAATGGTAACTAGCAACCAATAATATAAAGTATAGGTCCTCTCCACTCATTGCTAATTGGTTTTGAGTTGGATGACCACGCTATTATAGTTTTTTTTGTTTGTTCTCTAATTGACCTTCCTCGTATGACCAACAATTTTTTTATTTGACCATAATATTTTAAGTAATAGAATGTTTAACCATGTAACTAATGGTTCAATCGCGGAGTGTGAATGTTTTATTCATTTATGAAACTATGTAAGAAAAGCTCAAAATTTGGGTCCAAATACGTAAAAAAGCCCACTTGGGAATAATAATGTAAAAAAAAACCCAATTTTTAAACTGTTGGCAACACATTTGAAACTGTTGGCAACACTTTTAAAACTGTTGACAACAGTTTTGAAACTGTGACAACATATATTCTTAATTATGTGTGAACAAAAACAAATTTGTTCATACATTTACAGAATTGTTGAGAGCAAATACAAAATTGTTGAGAGCAACCTGTGTTTTGTTCAGAAGTTTTCAAAAATGTTTGTAATTTCAACTTTTGGGTTTTTTTGTATTATTATTCCGGGTTGGACTTCATTTGATATTTTGACCCGAATTTTGGGCTTTATAATTTTCCTCTCCTAAACAAAATAATAAAGACAAATGCTAAACGAAGCTGCATATTGCTTCATAAAGCTATTTGCTAGACACAACCATTTTTTTTTGTTAAATTGCTAAACAACACCAAAGATCGATTTATTGGTTTTATCTAGCAATTTGAATCTTAGATTGCTAAATACAACTATGTTTTAACTTCCCAAAATTATTTACTAGACACCATTTTTTCTTTTATTAACTTATTAAATAAAAATAAAATTGGTTGTATTAGTGTTATCTAATATTTTTTTAAAGAAATACTTAAACGTGTTATAGGTTTTAAAAAAATATACATTATATTTTATGTAGTATGATTTTATGTAATATGATTTTATGAAATATACATTATTAAGGTTTAAACTAAGCTTAGTGATTTTATGTAGTATGATTTTTACAACATGAAATGCTCTGATTGGAATATAATATTTTTTTAGTTATTTGTTTATATTGGTTAACTTTTTGGTTTAATGTTCGAATAAATTTTATCTATGAATAATTAATTATGGTAATAGAAATTTGAACCCAAGATTTTTTGAGAAAAAATTTGGTTATATTTGATTTTTTTTTTTGAATTTTTCCTCGAATTACAGCATGGAATGTTCTGATTGGAATATAATTTTCTTTTTATTTGTTAATATTTGGTTAACTTTTTAGTTTAATGCTCGAATAAAATTTATTTATGAATAATTAATTATGGTAATAGAAATTTGAATTTTGAGAAAAAATTCAATTACATTTGATTTTTTTTTCTTTTAGTGTTGGATTTAGCAATTTAAGACAAAATTCAATTAATTTATTTAGTTATTTTGTGTAATAATTTTTTTAAAATTGTGTATAGAATGGAGGAGAGATTCAGTTATACTTGATTTTTGGTGTTGGTTAGCAATTTAGGACACAATTTATAGGACCGAAATGAAACTTTCCCATTTCCTTTGCAATTTTGGATAATTAATTTCATATTAGGATATTGATTAGTCTAGTCGGTCTCATAAAGCTAAGGTAGAGGACAAAGTCTTAGAAAGAGAGATGAAGATATTCAAGTGAGCAAAATGGGAAGGCCAATCCATAGAATAAATCATTACATAGGCCCCAGATCAAACTTCCTATTCCCCTTGCAATTTGGATAATTAATTTCATAGTGGTGTATCTATTAGATTTAGACTAGTCGGTCTCAGAGTCGGTTAAACTTATATCTTTGAAAAATGGTAGAAAACAACAAAAGTTAGACACAGTTACACAGTACATGGAGAAATTATATACGAGTCGTTATAATGCATACCTTTGATTATTTTGATCGACAAATTTTAAAATTGCGACAAATTATATATAATTTATATCGAGAATCTATCTGATTTTTCTTGTTTCTAACGTCGTTATGCACTTTTCCACAAAAAAAAAAACGTCGTTCTGCACCACCATTACACTAACTATTAGTAGAATCTTGGACTTGCAAGAGGGTAAATTTGTCAAATAAAATGTTGGGCTAAGGCAGGAAGGAATTGAATGGTAAGAGTGATTTAATTAATGAAATGTTGGTTTGTTAATGGTGGGGTTTGTTTGTCATTTTGATATTTGAACCCCCCCACCCCACACTCTCATACAACAAACAGTTGGTGAGGTGAGTCTCCTCTCAACAATTTCCTTCCACTGTTTTTATATATATATCTACCCATCTCCACCATTACCCACTAGAGAGAGAGAGAGAGAGAGAAAGAGAGAAAGTAGTTATTAGTTCTTCTTCTCTAGTCTCTAGTGAGAGAAAGAAAGAAAGTTCACAAGTCTTCTTCTTTTTCTGACTTTGCTTCTTTCTTATATCATCTACCTATTTCTATTTCTGGTTGAGTAAATATTTAGTTTGCTCTGTCTGGGTTCTCTGCAAAAAAAAAAAAAAGCTGATCTTTATATGATTCTCTGCTTCTGGAGTTTTCTAATTGAATTTTCTCTTCCTCTCTAAATGAAATTTCTCTGTGAGAAATTGTGGTGTGGGTAAGTGAGAGAATATAACATTAGTGAGAGAGTTAGAGAGAAAGAGAGAGAGATCAAAATGTCATTCAAGAGCAGAGGAATAGACCCACCTTCTTCTTCTTCTAGGAGTGTTGTAACAAGAAACTGGGCTATATTGCTTTGTCTTGGAAGCTTTTGTGCTGGTTTACTCTTCACTAATAGGTACCCTTTTCATCATCTTCTTCCTCAATTAATTTTGGGGTTTTCCCCTTTTTTTGTTTACTGGTTTTTGAGTATGGGATTTCATTAATTTGCTGGTTTTCTTAATATTTGAGAAATGGGTATGAGTGATTTTGTTCAAATTGGGTGTTCCCCTAAGAAATTTTGAGTTTTTGATTCCAATATTCATATAATTTACATGTTATTTGTTAGGGTTACTAGTTAAGTCAATTAGGTTATAACTTTGTTCTAGCTGTCTTTTAATGGGTTTGATTAAGAGGGAGAGCTACTAAGAATTTGTGTACTCCTCTATTTCAATTTTATATTTTTTCTTAAGATTATTTGTGGTTGATTTCATAAATCTAGTTAGGGTTTTTATTCTTCCTATGATCAAAGTATTTTGTGTTGATTTATAAGCTAGGTTTAGATCTCTGATTCTCTAAGATGATTTTAATGTTCAGATCCAAATAAAAAATTTGTTTTTTTTTCCTTCAATGAAATTAGAATGTCTCTAAAGTCTCTTTCTTTCTGTTATATTTATCCTTCTTTCTAAATATTGTTTGTGCTCATCATTTTGTTGGGGCAATTGTGTAGGATCTATTTTTAGAGCAGAAATAGGTCACTGTAGCGAATAAATTGCCTGCGATGACCAATGTGGTGATGAAAGGATTAGCCTACTCATAGATCCGCCTCGTTACAATTTCCGAATTTTGTCGCTCGACTTGTAAAAAATATTACGTTAATGAATGAATTTGTTTGTTTTTTAGTAGAATGTGGACGGTTCCTGAGGCGAAAGATCTTACGAGGACAACGGTGACAGAAAATGAAAAGCTTAATCTAATTTCCGACGGTTGTGATTCAACAATTGTGAGTATCTTAACCAATTAATCAAGCTCGAGCTAATGATTCGATTAATTGTTGTTGATAGAAGTTACAACGTACTAATGTATGAGAAAAATTTGTCAAATCTTTGGTTTTCTTTCAGAAGAACATAAGGCGTGAACCGAAAGACATAATGGGCGAAGTTTCAAAGACTCATCATGCTATACAGTAAGAAACACAAACAATTGCCCTTGTTTTAACTTGATTTTGGTACATATAACATAACACGTTAATCGTTTATGTAAATCGGAACCTTATAATGAAATATTGAATGTAGAACATTGGATAAAACGATATCAAATTTGGAGATGGAATTAGCTGCCGCAAGGGCTGCTCAAGAGTCTATACTCAATGGGTCTCCTATGTCAGACGACGTCAAAGTTTCCGAACCAACTAAGAGAAGAAAGTATTTAATGGTTGTCGGTGTTAATACTGCTTTTAGTAGTCGTAAAAGAAGAGATTCAGTTCGTGCAACTTGGATGCCTCAAGGTCGGTGAATTTAGCGCTTGGCAGCTTGCTTTGTTCGATTTTACTCATTTTTCTGCTAATTAAGATTTCAAATACTTGTTTAATCTGATTTACTGAAACTGGGTGTTATTTTTTCCTCTCTTTTTTAAAGGCGAAAAACGAAAGAAGATGGAGGAAGAAAAGGGCATCATTACTCGTTTTGTTATCGGTCACAGGTGAGCAGTTGAAATGTTTTCAGAGAGACGGAGAAACACCAACGACTTTATCAGCTATAAATAGTATATGAAATAACTTAATCCGAAAGAGAAACCAAAATACAAGAATTATGTAGAGTTCTGAAAGACAAAGACGAAACCTTGATATCTATATATTGAGTCTTGTAAACTGCTCGATAATTGAGAAATTCGAGAGTCTTGGAAGGCTACCTAAAATGTTTATATTGGTGCATGAGGATTGACATCCCCAACATAACTGTTAGCTATTTCATTTGATTATCTAATTCCCAAATCACTTATAAAGGTCCGATGTACAGAAGTTCATGTTTGCCCCTGATAAGAACCGTGTATTTGGTACGATAAATCTGCCCATTTATCATGCCTTGTCGACCCCATTCACCCCTTCTTAGATGGGTCCAAAGGAAATTGCATGGATTAAGCCATAAAGAGCCTTCAGTTTACATTTATGGAGGCTTCAGAAATTTATGATACTCCTAAATTTGATGACTAGATGTTGAGTTGGTTAGGTCTTTGTAAAGGGTAGAAAACCTCAAGCTCGAGGAGATATGACTTCCTAGATACCATCCTATGTTTGTCGAAAATAAAATCTCGAACTTGTTTCTTATCACATAAACTCAAACTTTTGTAGATACTATAAATTTCTCGAGACGAAAAACTTAATTACTCGAAATGCTTGTTCTCAGTGCTACATCAGGTGGTATTCTGGATAGAGCTATCGAGGCAGAAGATAGAAAGCATGGAGACTTCTTGAGGCTGGTAAGTTTTCCTACCCGAATTTTGCTTACCCTTGGCCACATTTAGGCAGCATTTTGTAACAAAACATTAACCATTACCTTTTCGTGTTTATAATTTGTCATTCAGGACCATGTTGAAGGATATCTTGAACTCTCAGCCAAGACAAAGATATATTTTGCTACTGCTGTTGCTCTCTGGGATGCAGATTTCTATATTAAGGTCGACGATGACGTCCATGTAAATATAGGTACACAACTATCAAATTTCGAACATTCTGAACCATCATTTTGTTAATGAATCTAAATTGCTGCACAAAGTTATCTTAACATCGTCTAATCGACCTTATTTGCTTTCAAAAAATGCAGCAACACTAGGAACAACTTTAGCTAGACACAGATCAAAACCACGGGTGTATATAGGGTGTATGAAATCGGGACCTGTCCTTGCTCAAAAGTAAGATTCGAACATAAATTTGTCTAGCCGGTTGGTTGTTTAGTAAGTGGTAAACTCAAATCATAAGTTTTCTTTTTTATGTCAGGGGTGTAAGATACCATGAACCCGAGTACTGGAAATTTGGTGAATCAGGAAACAAATATTTCCGCCATGCTACTGGTCAGCTGTATGCTGTTTCGAAAGATTTGGCTACTTATATATCAATCAACCAGTAAGAGCTCACCTTCATTTCTACCCATTTTTTTTCCTTCGATCTCTTCCGTGTTTGTTATTAAACATCTCTTAATTTCAGGCATGTACTACATAAATATGCAAATGAAGATGTATCGTTGGGCGCTTGGTTTATCGGGTTAGATGTAGAGCACATTGATGACCGAAGACTTTGTTGTGGTACTCCGCCTGGTGAGTCCTAATATTCATTAACCTTCACATACTCATATGCAACAAAAAGAAATGAGTGTTTCTGAAAATTTGCAAATTTCGTGGTTTTTAAAATAGTTAAGTGATTTTGCCCTTCACAACGAGTTGTGTTCTCCAAGGGCACCAATGACTATTAAAGTGGCGACACCTGGTACACGCCATTAAGGAACAGACCATTACCCTACACGGACCGTGGTGAGCACAACAGGAACGACCCATGCAAGAGGCTGTGGCAGGTTGTGTGGGTGGAGTCTTGGGCCTTCCTTGTGCCCCAGTGGTCTTGGCCCTTTCTCACCCCAAAAGAGGTGACACTTTTCTTCCACCCTCCACAATGGGACCTGAAAGCCTTTAACAAACCTGGGCTCTGTTATCATTTGTGGGTGAGTTCTTGGGCCTTCCACGCCTCCAAGTGGTCTTGGGCCTTCCACGCCTCCAAATGGTATTGGGCCTTCCACGTCTCCAAGTGGTTTTGGGCCTTCCACGCCTCCAAGTGGTCTTGGGCTTTCCACACCTCCAAGTGGTTTTGGGCCTTCCATGCCTCCAAGTGGTCTTGGGCCTCTCTCACGCCAAAAGCTAGCTCAAGAGGTGGGATTTTCCCTCCTGAGCTAGCTTTTGGCGTGAGAGAGGCCCAAGACCACTTGGAGGCATGGAAGGCCCAAGAATAAAAACAAAATATTTAATTTACGGCACTCAGATATACGTAGCTAGACGAATTTTTACAGTCAAGAATTGAATGTAGTCAGAGAAAATGAAATCGAAATTCTAGTTTACTTTACCTCTTAAATTTCCTTCTACTTACCAAGATGTATAATTTGTTATGACAGACTGTGAATGGAAGGCTCAGGCAGGTAATGTCTGTGTAGCTTCATTTGATTGGAGCTGTAGTGGGATTTGCAAGTCGGCAGAGAGGATCAAAGAGGTCCATCAACGATGTGGAGAAGGCGATAATGCTCTTTGGAATGCAGTTTTCTGAGAGGTATTGGAGTATCATAGTTGACAGAAGAAGAATACCGGAACTTCCAGACTCAGGAAGTTTTCTTGTTCATGGTGTTAGAATAGAGATTTGTACTTACCATTAAAATGTTAGAGAGAGAGAGAGAGAGAGAGAGAGAGAGAAGAGAGAGTGGACTTACTAGAAAGTACTACTTGGGATTGTTTCTATTTTAGCAGAGGAGATTGATATCCCTTGAGGAAGAAGAAGAAGAAGAAGAGAAAACAGAGAAGATAAAGAAAACTTTGAGCACTCAATTCTTTTGAAAATCTTAGAAGGCCATTTTGTAAGTTACCAAGTCATGGCTCCTAAGCTTTATAATAATGGACATATCTTTTTAGTAGCTTTTTGCTGCTATTTGTTTACATAAAAAAGAAAAGTTAGTGTATTTGCTCCCTCTCTCTCTCTCTCATTATTGTGAATTGCTCTTTTTGATTGTCTATTTGCTTCAAGTTGAAGCTTCTACCGGAGGTTGGTATTGGCTTGGATGTGATTTAACACTCACCCATTGTGAAGGCCACTTTGCTCTGGTGGTCACATGTGTCTCTCTTTCACTGGGGATACCAGATTCCGAATGATTATTCTTTTTTTGTTATGGTGGGTATGTTTTTTCTTCATTGTCTGAATTTGACTCATCTAAATCTTTTAGTGTAAATAGACTTGAAATTCGCTTGAAGTAACCATTTGTACTAGTCATACCTTACAAATCAAACAAAACTAAACATTGCCTAAAGTTGATTCATATCTCGAATCAAATTGATGGTAAATCTTACTTATAAAGAAAACATTCACTACCTTTTCTTGGATAAGGTCTGCAAGAGTCATCTTTACATGATATTGATATATCATAAAGAGATAATATAAAGAGACATTAAGATTGATGAATAATAAGTACCATAACGGTCTAATTTGAGCCTTAAGGTCATATATGTATATGTATATATATATATTCCCTTAAAGGCCGTACTAAGAGGCCTAAAGCCATATAATCTACATCTATTTTATTTATATATCCAAGTTCAATAAATCCTAAATTTGTACTTCAATGTAATCGGACATGAGACCCAGACTTCCGTATTGCGAGCCGGTGTCCAACCACTACACCAAAACAGGTGGTGGACAAACATTCACTACCTCAAGTATTTCCTGACCTCCAAAACCAACCCACTCATGACAATGGAAGTCCATCCACCCGCAACTGGATAAAATTCAAAACTTCGATATGTGGGAAGTTAGCTCAGGCATTTAGACCGACTTCTGGATCCCATACCATCCTCCACCTTTATGCAACCAAAATAATTCAGAACACACTTAGGTTCACCAACTTACCACTAATAACCAATGTAATGATTCTCTTATGCAGAGCTTATTTTGCCCTAAGATATCAACCTGTATAAAAGCTATAGATGTTCAGCATGAAGGTCACGATAACTTGAGATGGGAACTCACTCCATCTGGCATATTTACTGGGGGTTCTATGTGTCAGCAACTTATCAACCATATTATTGAAGCTAAAAAGTCTATCCAATAGCAATAACAGGATACATCAGAAAATCAGGAAAGCAATTCCGCATCATCCTATTCTCACATAGTCCTAGAATTGGCAACTCTCAGGCTGATACTCTTGCAAAATGGAGGAGAAGAAACGATAGTGCTAGAATTTTCCATTTGGTTCCCAATTTGCTTTCTCAATTTCATTGTAATAGTAAGGGTTACTTTCCAAAGCGCCCCCAACTTTGTAACCTGTTTCCTGCCTAGCCCCTTACTTTGTCAAAAATACCCAGATGACTCCCTTTTTGAGTTACCGTTATAACAATGTTAACCAGACATCAATTCTCCCTCCTCCATCTCATCATCTCTCTCTGCCACCTCATAATCTCGGCACCTCATCGTCTTCACCGGCCGACCAATTTTTCGATTGGCGACCTTCAAGTAATTTTTTTTTTTGAAAATTTTTTCCTCTCTCTAAAAAATAATAATTTTTCTCTCCTCTCTCTCTCTCTCTCTAAATGCTCCGGCGAAGGAACCCCTTCGCCGGAGCATTTAGAGAGAGAGGGAGGAGAGAAAAAAAAATTATTTGAAGGTCGCCCCGGCGCCGGTGAAGATGATGAGGTGGCAGAGAGAGATGATGAGATGGAGGAGAGAGAATTGATGACTGGTTAACGGTGTTATAACGGTAACTCAAAAAGGAGGTCATCTGAATATTTTTGACAAAGTAAGGGGCTAGGCAGGAAACCGGTCACGAAGTTTTTTTTTTTTTGAATTGGTAAGCGTGTGCCTCGAACCCTTGACATTTAAGTTGGAAGACTTACCTCTTACCACTTGAGCCAAGGGTTGTTGGCAACCGGTCACGAAGTCGGAGGCTATTTGCGAAATAACCCTAATAGTAAAGCTAGTTTTTAATGTTATGGTCATTGCAACACAAAAAAAGAAAAATTTGTTGAAATAATTAGCCTTTTGAAAAGAATGTACATTGTCATCAATTGTCATAATGTAAAAGCACTTCCACTACTCACACCTACTCCTTCCCCCAAACACCACTTTTCACCAACAACCAACAGTCCAATACCCACTTACAAACAGTACTCTCTCTCTATCTCTAACTTGTAGTAGTATTTTAAAGATTAGCATTGAGTGTGTGAGTTGTCACTCTTCACATTGAAAGATGAGTTCAGAAAACAAATCCTCTAGAGATCACCAAAAAAACTTCCTTAAAAATCTAGATTTTTTCCTCAGGCTATCAATAATACCACTAAGTATAGCATCAATATGGGTGACTTTAACTAACAGACAGGACAGTATTACTTATGGGAAGTTGGAGTTCAACAACTTGATAGGACTCAAGTAAATAAAACTTCTATTTCTCTCTCTCTCTCTAACTCTCTGTTGATTTTTGTCTTAACTTTCCCTGTCATCAATTCAGATTCAGATACATAACTCATACACTAATTTGTCATACAGGTACTTGATTTGCATCAATGCCATCTCTGCTAGTTATTCTCTCTTTGCTATTGTTTCTTCATGGCTCAAATTCTTATTAACCAAAGCTTGGGTATTCTTTGTCTCTGACCAGGTTCTAACTTCTACCCTTAATATAGTAGTGATTGTTTTGTTCTAAGTCAGATATGACATTTAACTTCGTGTTTGAAATTACTTAATTCAGATTTCAGAGCTTTTTTTTTTTTGACTCGTCTGAATGACTAATTTAAGTTGACTGTAGTCTATTTCAGTACGACAAGTCATATGACATTAAACAAATACCACCTAAAGCTCACAATTTATGTTTTTTTGATGATGGGTATTTTTGGTCTAAGTCAGATCTCAAATCTAAGTTAATGTTTGGATTGACATTAGGATCTTCTGGTTTTGACTTTTGTCTGGCTTATGATGTCTGACTCGTACGGATGACTTATTTCGGCCGACTATAGTTAGGATGACTTATTTGGGCTGAGTATAGTTAATTTGAATCAGACGAGTCAAATTCAGACAATGAAAAGTAAAATTAAAGAATACCAATTAACTAAATCTCACAATTTATGTTTTTCTTAATGATGGGTACTTTTGTATTTGTTTGTCAGATTTTAGGTTATTTAATGGTGACATCAGGTGCTGCAATTATGGAAATATTGTACTTGGCTTATAATGGTGATAGAGATGTATCATGGAGTGAAGCTTGTAGTTCATATGGAGGGTTTTGTTATAGAGTGAAGGTGGCTTTAATTCTTCATGTTTTTGCTTTTTTGTGCTTCTTCATCTTGTCTATCATATCAGCTTTTAGGGTTTTTAGTAAGTTTGAACCTCCTATTATTCCTTCTAAGGAAATGGAGGAGGGAGTGGTAAATTAGAGAAAGAATGTTGACGACTACTATATATATGCTTTCCAATCTTGTCATGTAAAAGAGGTGTAAGAACAATGTTATTAGATCCTTATTTTTCTTAATTTTGCATTGGTGAGAAATGACTTATTCTAGGTTCCTAAGAAAATTCGTAACTTATAATTTCATCAACGAAAAAATGAGTGAAAAACCCAAAAATCTAGACCCTAATAAGAAAAAAACCCACTCAAAAATAATAATGTCAAAAAAACCCATTTTTTGAACATTTTTCAAAGTGTTCACAATATATGTAATTATGTTGTTAACAAGACAACATATTTTTTTCATAATTCCATTTTTACCCTTATATGTTGACAACATATATCATTGTGTTGTTATAAAATGTTGACAATATCTATAATAATGTCCCGACTTATTATAAAATGTTGGCGTCATATATAATGTTCTTAACAACATATATAATGTATTAGTCAAAATATTATTTGTTCGTTAACGGATTTGTTAAATACAAAGGATAATATGCATAACATTTTAATTTTTGTAAAGGACAAATAAATAAATACTTTAGTCTTTATATTTATGTCGAAGGCAAAACAAAAAATGCCGAAACCATTTATTTTTTCACAAGGCAAATCGAAAAATGTTGTAGCCAAAATGTTTGTGTTAGTTTGTCTATGTAAAATGCAAAAGAAAAAAATGCGAAATATTTTGGCAAAACAATGTCTAAGCAAGAACGAATTTGTTCAAAAATTTACAAATTGTTGAGACAAACTAAGATTTGTTCAGAAATTTACAAAATTGTCGAGAGCAAACCAAAGATTGTTCAAAATGTTCAAAATTGTTTTTGACGTTGATTTGGGCGAAAAATTTCATTCTGGAGGGTAAAATTGTATTTTTACCTACTGGGTTTTTTCCTCATTATTATTTAGTATTGGGCCTGATTCTCTTTAACTTCCCCATTTTGGGCCTTATAATTACGGGCCCTTCATCAACTATCTTCTTTTTGTTGAGAGTCTCAATAATATAAAACTAAAATAAAAGATTCTGCCATCATCGCTCTGACTAAGACCCTTTCAACAAAAAAAAGACTGAAACTCCGAGTTAAATTCCAAGGAAGGTGGAGCTCTCCCTAAACAAGATTTAGATAGGAAGACAAATACGTAGGTGGTTGATAAGTGGAGAAATCCATCGGCAACGAAACACTGCTGACGGACGGAACTCACATTGTCGGCACCCGAAAAACACAGACTTTCACGGAATGACCTACGCCGACGGTTTTGTGTAAAAACTGTCGGTATTAGTCAACTCGGTTGACGATTAATTGTGAAATCGTCTGCATATATATTATTGCCGACATTTTCTCATTAGGCTGTCGAGATAGAGCGTTGGCAATAACCCTTCTTTTTGTAGTGTTCTCTTCTCTCTTAGTTTTTATAATGGAGCACTCATTTTTGACGCGGAAGCATGCCCTCATTGCTAGATAGGTCGATACATAAAGAGAAAAAAAAGAACACAGTACCTAAATGGAGAGTTTGCCGATAGCGGAGTTCATTTTTTTTCTTTTATCATCTAGAAGTTGTTCGACTCAGACAGTCCAACTTGGTCCATTTTGATGAGTGAGATTGGTTCCAGTAGTTGGACATGTAGTGGCATAAAAAACTCTCTTACAATTATTAGATCCAATTGTCTGAGTTTATGTTTCGTAAAGGAGTGTTTACCAATTAAGCTGGTTTTTACCCTATAGGTCAAGAGTTTGAGAGACCGAATCATATCCCTTAAAGTATGTTGACATTTCAAAAACTAAAAAGTTGCTTTTAGTTTTCTTAGTACAAATTAGCAATGATTTGATCTCAATTTTTTTCCTTAAATTGTGTTAGGTGCACCAACTAAACCCACTTCTAATCAAGACATATGCATGAGCTTAGATAGTGGTAATTTTTGTAGCTAAACTAGTAGGGAAGTTAGGAGTGTTAATAAAAGAGCTATGAAATGACTAAAACATCGAAAGTGATCGTGATTTGCGCACAAATATTTTGAAAATATGCACTAATATAAGTACCTACATTGCATATAAATTCTTCATGATACAAGATATAGTAAATCTTAGTCCATCAAGAACCTCCTATTAGTAGTAGATATATATCATCATAAGTCATAACCATCATTAAGATAAAAAACCTAAAATAAGGATTAATAGAATAACTAATTAATTAAAATTAGTAGCTAATTAATACTTGTCATACTTGTCCCAACAAAGTAACATAATCACACATTTCCTTAGTATGTAGAATCTAGATCTTTGCTCCTTTGCTGCCATGACCAAATACTTTATACCCCTTCTAGAACCTTGATCTCCTCCATGATCATCATTTGAGTGGTGTTCTTGTGTTGTTGATGCAGAATAACACTGACCCATGTTGACAAATCTGCTTCTTTATATCTTACATTTCACACATTAACCATATACTATGAAAGTTCATCAATGTAGAAGAAGAAGAAGAAGAAGAAGAGAGAGAGAATGAGAGAAGTGAGTTGAACCCTAGTTTGTGTTGGTGGTGTTGTTTAAGAAGCTTATAATAGGTGAAGCCAAACTGGCAACAAGTACATTTCAGATAGAGGAGATGGGTTTGTTGGCAACAGCAACCATGAGGATAGCCACAGTTTACTAGGTCCCATTCATCAAATGAGAAGATGACATTTTTTCACCTACTTGTTGACAAGGGTCAACAGAATCTTTGTACAATAAAAAAACGGTCAACTATTGGTCAAACTGACACTTTATGTCATTTCAGTCTCTTTATTGATGGAATTTCTAACCCAATGTTAAATTTAGGGTTTTACAACAAAAAAAAGTTAAAATTGAGGGTCAACAAAATATTATTCCATTTCTTTGGTTGCAGTTAATCTTATCAATGTGACAATGGGGTAAAAAAAAAGTGACAATGAGGTGCCCGGTGATGCAATAAATTAGGGTTATCAAATTCATACATAACTCTTGCAACAAAAACAAACACATATAAAGTATTACTTTTGCAATTTAATTTTGACATTCTTGAAATTGTAGATGTCGTTTAAAATTCTAAAATATTTTTATACAAAAAGTATACTCAAACCGCTTCCCGGGACTCTCACTTGAACTGCATGTGAGAGAAACACATGTTCAGTCACGTGGAGAAAGAAATCTTTGTTTCTCTCACATGCTGTTCAACTGGGAGTCCCAAGAGGCGGGTTGTGTAGCCTTCTTGATTCTTATAAGTCAAGATGGAAGTCTCATGAAATCCATGAAGTCTTTTGTAACATAAAAAAAAGAAGTCCATGAAGTCTTTCGTTTCAGTGGCGGTGGATCAAGTTTGTCCCATGATTCACTCTTTAGAATCAAGACATAATATAGTAACAATAACAAATTAGAGTCTAAGATATCTTAACGATGAGATTATAGTTCTTATTCAATTAATGATATAACTTCATGTTATATATTCACTATACATCTCTGTTATATAATGTAACGTTTCTTAAAGTCCTGTGTCAAAAATAATAAAAATCACTTCACAAGAAGGGGTCTCACAAGAATGCACCTTGGACACAAAAATTTGTCATATGTAAAGTATCTTAATTATGCAGTTGTACTTGTATGTTCATAAAAATTCAAAGATGAAAAGGTTTTGAAATAAAGGCAAATGATAAATGACCCAAAAGTCTCGACTAATTGATGACGTTACATGTCCGGTAGCAGAATACGAACAAACTACATTAGCAATAGAGCCATACTTTGACAAGGTTTTCAGGCTAGCAGTAGCACCATTGTAAAATAAAATAAAGATTTAGGTACCAATCCAACCAGACTATGAGTATGAGATCTACAAAATCTGAAATTTGTGTTTGAATTTTCTTATGATGTGTGAGTTTTTTAAGATAACAAACAGAATAAAAGTAATAAACCCTAGTACTTAAAAACAGTAAAGAAAAAAGAAAGAGTTACATATACCCATTAATATTCAGGTGTAACAGGACGATTAATGGTTGGACCACGTTACTACATATTCATCCAAAGAAGTGAGTACATTTTCAGTGACTGTGACTGATAAATAAATGTACTTTGATTTGATATATCACAACTGTTATTTTCAGTGCTTAAAAAACGGGCAATGTTTCATTAGAAAAAGACGGAAAACAAGAAACATCTGAAAAGTTGAGTTTTAAATTAGATTAAAAAGGAAAGTGTGAAATAAATAGTGTTTATTTATAGCTTCTTGTCCAACTCTAGGTCAAAAGTTGAATTTGGAAAGGGACTTGTCATATTAGAATATCACCTTTGTTTTCTACAATTAATTTTTTACACACATGAAAATTCTACATCTATAAACTATGAGTTATTTTACATTATAGTCGGAGATAACTACATTTTCTGATATTTCTCTATTAAATTTGATCGATCTGTTGTTAGTTGTCTTGATGTCAAATGCTCCTATTTTAAGTAGGGTTGGAAAAAAAGTTCGCAAACCCGAAACCTGTCACGGGTATCCGAGTGCGTTAGATCCCGCAGGTACTCGAAACCCGAAGGCGGGTTTAGTCTGACCGACCCGATGAAATCAACGGGTCGGGTATGAGTTTTGAAGTGCTACCAGGCATCCTGTCCGAGTGTGCCCGATAATCTTTACTCGACACAACCCGCTTAATAATGTCATCTATTTATAAGATAATACCTATGCACATTATATGCATGCTTGCTTGTATGTATTTAGGTATGCATATATAAAATATGTATAGATATATTTTAAAGTATTGAAGTGTGTAATATATATATATATATATATATTGTTGTCCAAGTGCGGAGTTCCCATGACACAACATTGTTAAGAGAAACTTAATTAAATTTTCGTTTCGATGGAAATTTCGGTACCATCGAAATAGAAATATTTTGGTCGTTTTGACCGAGATATTTTGAAACTTTGGTGAAAACCCGATACACGACCACCCGATAACCGAAAAATCCGAAAAGTTTGACGGACTTGGAAGGATTTTGGACACTAAGATGTTTTAAATAACCCGTCCGATTAAATCCGAAAGCCCGAACGGACAGAGAGTTTCAAAGCTCGACCGGCCCGATCCGATGAATGACATGAACCTGACCTACCCGACCCGAACCGATTCCTACCTCTAATTTTAAGTAGAGTGGAAGCTTACAATTGATCGATGCTCATTGGTTCCTCCAACTTTACGTCTAAGTTCATTAGCCTTTATACATAACAAAAACAAAAAATAAGATCCACGAAAAAAAATCCACGAAATAAATAGGTTTATATGTGTATAGCCTTTCATATAAAAAAAAAATCTTCCAACTGACCAGAAATGTGGCAAATTTATGTCTTTCTTGAGTTCTCATTTTTGAGGGTTTTTTTCATATTAGTTGGTGAAATGACATATATCAACTCACAAGTGGAACTGTGGAAGTGGTTGTGCCACACCTGTAGAGCTAGTAGTTGGGGGGTGAAAGAGGCATGTGCCACTGAATACTAGTACTTAAGCGTACCAAGTAACAAGTCATCAAACAATATTAATTATAGAATTTAAACCAATGCATGAAGAGATCTGCTGGGAGAATACTAATCCAAGAATCACATTATCAATTGATACTTAATAGTAGAGGTAAATCAAACCTTGTTTCCGAAACTAGTTTTTGGGGCGAGAAAGGCACAGGCCAACCAACACTTTTATCTCTTAACTTCTTTATATGTTCACTATATTTGATGTTTGAATATAAAAGAGAAAGACTATATTCATTTAAAAGCGTCTGATTGTGATTGAATAGAATTGGTTTACCATTAAAAAAAAGACTTTTGGAGAAAAAAATCGCTTTCTATAACAACTATGTAGATGAACACATTATTTTTTCGTGATTTTGTTTTGATGAAAATTGAGAGCACCATGTTAATTTTCCTTCAATATCTTTGGGACATCACTATAAAATTTTTTTAATGATAATTGTTGTTCTTATGTTTTCTGAAAAATATGTCGCGCAACATACATGCATGTGTTAGTTCCACTCTTTAGTTTTATGTTGTTGATTTGAGAACACAAATAAGAAAATTCCCAAATACAAATGTTTTGGTGGAAATCTGATAATTTTTTCTTTCAAAATCTCACTATTTTTTTCTTCACGATGACAAGGATTGCCACCGGACTACCACTGTTGACGACCTCGTTGGTGATCTTTACAAAATTATGATCTTCTACTTCTCCTTTGCTCCACCACCTCCAATCCTCTCTTCTTCTCTCTCTCTCTATTAGCCATCCCTCTTCTAGCGAAGGAGAGATTCTTCTTAGGCAGGCCCGTGTTTGGGGCAGTCGGGCAGGGCGCCCGCACTGGGCCCCCAAACATAAAGGGCTTACTTTTTATAGCGTGCTAAAATTATATATACAACGGATATCTAGTTTATTACAAAACAAGTCAATAGATTAGTCGGTAAGGAGGTAAGATTGTTTTGCAACTGACGCGGGTTTGACATCCCCAGCCTGCACGTTAATTAAATTTTTTGGGCGGGATATAGACACCCCTAGATATTGTGTTTAGCGCCTTTTGGGTGTGTTATTGGGCGCCTAAAAGGCTAAAACTACTATTTGGGGATTATTATGATGTAATAAACACTAAAGGACAATATTTGTATTTACACCTTTAATAATGCAAATATAATAACTATGAATCCTATCTCTTTTGCGAATGAGATCTCTAAGGTTTTGAAGTTTATCCCAACGCTTTCAACTACTCAGACAATCAAGTGTTGACATTATTCTTCGATTTTGGAGTTTCTGTTTGTTTTGTCTCCTCTGTGAGGTTATGAGTATAACTGTTAAACCAATATTTATTTTTATTCCATTACACTTTTTCTTAAACATTTTGTTATTTAAAGTCTTTGTTCCGTCCCTCGTCTGTTTGTTAAATGACAAACTACATATTTAATATGATATTACATTAAGATCCACAAGTTCGATGAAAGATTAAAATTTCATTATGTTATTTATAGTTATAAACTTATATTCTAAGTCTTAAGATAGAATACTTTTTGCTTACCGGTGATTGTGAATTCTTAGACTAGATTTCCAATAAAAATGATTTTTAGAATGATTTTTTTTTCTTATGACTACTTTTTGCAAAATATTATTGGGTTCATTTATGGTTTCATGTACCGACTCATAAATTAGTTTACACTTTCTATTTTATTTTTTTATAATTTTTATGGCACGAAGGGCCCATACTCAAATTTCGCACAGGGCCTCTGGAATCTCAGGCACGTCCCTGTTCTTAGGCGAAAATGTGACCCTTTTCAAGTGGTCATCGTCAGTAGAAGTCTACTGGAGACCTTTATTGTCATAAAGAGAAATGGTGGTAAAGGTTAAGGAGAAAAAACAAATTCACCCAAACTTTGCACTAAGATAATTTTTTTGTTAATTCAAACTTTCAAAACACCTACCGAATTCTGTTGTTCTTTCGAGCAACAAAAATGATATTTTTAGGTTGGTTTAGTAGGTACAAAAATTCTATTTTCCCTCCATTTTGGTCCCTCCCCCAGCCCTCCGACAATGTATAGTACAATATATGGTGTGAAGTATCTCAAAAGGTAACCTTGTTTGACTAAGACTTGCATCTACTATCAATAACTACATACCTACATACCTACACATCAAAATCTTCATCCATGTGATTGACCTTGTTAGAAATTAAAAATACTTGCACAAACAAAGAAGAATAAAGAAGATATTTAACTTGAATTGAATACTTGACTTGATTTGATTTGATGAAAATAAACTACAAAGACTGGTCTATTTATAGACCCAAATTCTACCCACTAACTAAGACCACTAGTAACATGATTCCACTAATTCATCCATTAACCCATTAACTTAATCAACTAAAGAAAATAATTACCCACTAACTTAACTCACTAATAACTTGATTATTAAATCAATTTTGAGTTTAAATAAAATAACATTAAAATTAACACCCTCCCTTAAACTCAAACGGTATAACGCCCATCATGATCTTCAACTTGTAAAATGAATCAACCTTTAATGGCTTAGTGAAAATATCAGCCATTTGTTCTTCTGATTTGCAAGACTTCACATCAATCTCATTGTCATTCACAAGCTCACGAATGTAATGATATTTTATGTCGATATGTTTACTTCTTCCATGAAATACTGGATTTTTTGTTAAGGCAATAGTTGATTTATTGTCACAAAATATAGTTGTAGGTGATTCTTGCTTCTGACTATATTCATCGAGTAGACGTCGTAACCAAACGGCTTGACTGGCACATGAGGCTGCAGCTATATATTCAGCTTCTGCAGTTGAGAGTGCAACTACCTGTTGTTTCTTTGATGACCAAGAAAATACACCTGAACCAAGGTGAAATACAAAACCAGAAGTGCTTTTCCTGTCATTAATATCACCTGCCCAATCACTATCGGTAAAACCAACCAGATTAAAATTGTCAGTAGGTGAGTACAAAATAATTCTAGCTCTGATACCAAATGTTGGAAATTAAAAGAGTTTAATTTCCGAATGATAAAGGAAATTATAACTTGCACAAACAAAGAAGAATGAAGAAGATATTTAACTGAATTGAATTACTTGAATTGATTTGATGAAAATAAACTACAAAGACTGGTCTATTTATAGACCCAAAATCTACCCATTAACTAAGACCACTACTAACATGATCCCACTAACTCATCCATTAACCCACTAACTAGTACATTAACCCCACTAATTAGTACATTAATCCCACTAAAGTTAACTCTCTAATTACTTAACTACTAACACTAATCCACCTCATCTAACACTAATTTAATGAATAAATAAATAAATACCTTTTGAGTTTATAATTTTAACAGACCTAACGTAACATGTCTAACAAATTTTAATTGTATAAAAAATGGAATATCTCCAACATCTTTAGGTACATTTAATCATTAGAGGATGCTATATCTCTGTACTTTTGCTCTTCTTTGGTAATTAAATGAAGAGATTATCACGTGCACCTGATACAATTACTTACAATTTCTTAATAAGAATCTCATTGTAGAAATGGTGATCTTGATGAAGCAACTAAAGTTTTAAATCAGATAGCGAAGGAAGTGTGTAATCCAAATGCATCGACACTCTATTCAATATTTTGATCTATTTTGAAATTGAAAAATGTTAATGGGGTTCATACAATGATTGGTAAAATGAAGGAGAAGAATTATAAGCTAAATACAGTGACTTATAATGTACTAATGAGAATGTTTGAAGATTAATAAACAACAGATATAGTTCTTAAGTTGAAGAAAGAAATGGAAGAGAATGAAGTTGAGACAAATTTGAATACTTACAATCAAGGAATGAAATGTCGACCGAAATGGTATTCTCTCGTGAGGCCGGGACCCCATCAAGTGACCGCGTCCTAGATAATCTCCGCCCATTAATAATTTGAAAATGTTAATTGGGAAGATATTATTTTTTGTATCATTACCCATATCATTAATAAGATTTTAACCTATATTATTATGTATCAATAGTATTGTATTGATACACAATATGATATTTTATTTTAACAATAAAAATTATTAATTTTTTTTAAAAAAGTTGTCAAAATAATATGGGTATTGATACATAAGTTTTAAAATAATAAGGGTATTAATAAGATTGTAACAAAAAAGATTATTGTATTGATACTATAATTTTTCAAAAAAACTGATAAAATAATATGGGTATTGATACGTATGATTAAAACCCTAGAGATAGAGAATATCAATGTTCAGGCAAAAAAAGATTAAAACCCTAACACCTGTGGAGAAGAACAATCTTACCCTTCGCGAATCCTATAGTCAGGAAACCTAGAACTCTCGAAACTGAGTGAATCAAAAGAAAAAAGAGGCAGAATGAGGATTATGATTAAAGGTTGTGTTTGGAAGAACACCGAAGATGAGATTCTTAAAGAAGCTGTTATGAAATATGGTAAAAATCAATGGTCTCGCATATCTTCTCTACTTGTTCGTAAATCTGTTAAGCAATGCAAAGCTAGATGGTATGAAAAGGACGCCAGGAGGCTTGCTGATTTGCAGAAAAGGAAAGAGCTTGTAAATGTATGTGGGAAATGTGGCGATACCAACATAACACATGCGGTGTTTGACGAAATGCCTCAAAGACACGTTTTTTGGTGGACAACTCTCATGACTTGATACTTAGTAGAACGTTAAGCCAAGGCTTTATTTGTTGTTGTTCCAATGATATCTTCAGGAATCAAACCCACTGATTTCCTATTCTCAACTAATCTAAGGTGTTTGACGAAATGCCTCAAAGACACGTTCTTTAGTGGACAACTCTCATGAATTGATACTTAGTGGAACGTTAAGAGGTTTGTTGTTGTTGTTGTTGTTGTTGTTGTTGTTGTTGTTGTTGTTAAATTCACGATTATATATTAATCAGAGATATAGACAGAAAGTAATGACACGACAATTTAACGTGGTTCGGTCGAATACTCAAGGCCTACATCCACGGAGAAATAATTCTTTATTAATAATCACCACATACAATTGTATGTGGGTTGATCGGTGATGGGCCTAGAAAGTTTCCTAAATAGGTCTACACCCGCAAGTGCACGGGTGTCAAGTTGTAATTTCCCGGTAAGACCGGAGTCGATCCGCAGAGACTAAGTCAATCTATTCTAAATACTATAGCTAATAAGGTTTTCTTTTGAAATTGATTTTTGTGATGAGACGATAAAATTAACAAACTTGATTAAAACAACGAAAATATAATTTAAGAAGAAATTTATGAAGAGACAGCCTAGGGTTTCGGAATCCGCCTAATATGTATAAGTTTTGACCTAATAACTCAAATCTTTCTTTATAACTCAAGAATCAGTAACTACTCGTGCCAATCTCGAAAGATCGTTTTTATGATAACAAAATAATCGATTTGTAGCTTAATTCTAAAGTATCGAAAATAAAGAAACTAATCCAACTATTAGATATCAAACCCTAAGCATGAGACATTAAAGACAATAAGTCTAAATATGAAACCTCAAAATGTAAGAATAACTAATGAAAGAGATTTCATGAATCGAACGCTAAGAATTTAAACTTTGTAACATTTAAACTCATCAAAGGTATTGTGTTAAAATGGTCATTTACTCATACCTAACTAAAGCTTCATCCTAACCCTAGATTAGGTGTTTAGCTACTCATGATAAACAAACAAAAACTAGTAAGTATAAAAGAGAACGAGAGAAACATAAAAGAATAACCACAATTTTCTCATTGATTTTTCCCGTCTGGCAACCAAACGCGCCCTAAGGGAAAATAATTTTCCTGCGACGTGAGAAAACTATTTTCCAGCAGAATTCTTAACCAAACGTGGTCTTCTTCTCCAACAAACTCTCTCTCTCTTTTTTTTTACTGTTTCTCTCTCTATTTCTTATTTCAATTGAAAACACTAACACCAACCCAATTGAAAATGGAGATCATATTAAATAACGAATTGGAATACAATCCTCTCACTCTCTGTGTTTCTTTTTCTCTGTTTCTTTTCTCTCTGTTTCTTTCTCTCACTAAAAATTACAGAACAAGAAGAAGAAAAGATACAGATGAGGATGGTTCTCAGGTGTTAGGTCATGTTTCTAACCGTGAGCAGCTCTCTGTTACTGTTCCAAGATGATCCTCCTTTCTCTGCGTTCTTGGATATTTATAAGAGAAGATAGTAGCAGCTGTCCCTCCTTTGAACATCTCTGTAAACATCTCATTCAATATCTTTCTATCTCCATTTCTCTCACAAAATAAGAATCGAATCGAATCTCATCAAATCACAGCAAGTGTACTCTTTATCCAACCATCTTCTCTCTCTAGAATGGAAATCATCTCCTGTTTCTTTCCATAATCTCTTTGTAATATCTTCTAAGGCAGCTCGATTTTCCTCTTTCTGTCTAACAGTTGGAATAGTTTCCTGTTCAAGGAGAGAAGAGAGATAACCTTCCATGTTGAGTGTTAGAGAATAAGAGAAGAAATCCAAGAATCTTAGCTAAATAACTTGAATATCTCTTCCAATTTCTCTAACCAGTAGAGAGAGAGAAAGTGATGGGATGGGTAGGCCTTTGATTCGAATTCCTTCTACATCTTCAGCTTTCCATCTCTGATTTCATCCACTAGATTTCTCTGTTTAAAGAAAGAAATTTGAATATCTTTCTCTAACTTATTTTTCCTTCTTCAGCTCTCTCTCTCTATTTAAATGAGAAAGAAATCTATTATAGCTGTTATATTAAAACAGCTCGGTCAGTTATCTAGGGGATAAGTCTGGCCGTCCATTATTTGTGGGGTTTTCGCATCTGACGGTTGAAATTGTTCTAAAGGTTTCTGTAATTAAATTCCCTAAGACAGGTTATTTTGGTCATTTGCAAAAAAAAAACCTCCCACTTTCTCTGGCTTCACACGAACCCAACTTCATCTCTCCCCATCTACCCGGCTTTCTCTCAAAACAGTTCAGGGAGAGTTTATCTTTCCTTTCTCCCTCTCTCTCTCTTTCTCTCTTTTTCTCTTTTTTTATTCAAACCATCCTTCCCAATTTCTTGGTGTATTTCTTAGAGCATCTCCAATGCAAAACTCAAAAAAATCTCTATTCATCCTATGTGTCAAGTTCCAATTGAGATTCTCACTCCTAGGTGGAGTCAATATAGATCCTCAAATTGTTTGTGTCTCCAATGCAAAACTCTAAACTTATCTTATTTACTTATGTGTCATGGTTATTTTTGTAAATAAATAATTAGTTATTTTAGAAAATATAGAAGACTCGATTTCTATTGGTTGAAAATCAAATATTGATGAGGTGGACAATTAGAGATATCTCAAGAGGACACTCTAGAAATAGAGTGTCCTCTTGAGATATCTCTATTCCACCCTCGACACGTCATCTTAGAGATCCAAATAGAGTGTTGCATTGGAGATGGTTTTTAAGAAAAAACTCTAAAAATCCTAAGTGGCACTCGGAATTTCTAAAATTAAGTATTGCATTGGAGATGCTCTTAGTTTTATTTATAGCGATCTGAAACTTGGTAGATCCCTCTTAAATTCTCCTTCATCAGCATCAAAGACCGATTTTGAAGATACAGACGCCACGATTCCGCCCTAATTTGTTTAATCTTTTTAGTTCTTCTAATCCATCTGTTTATTTCTTTTGTTTACAGGTTGAAGTTTTCTCTACTTTACTAAGTTTAATCTTTATAGTTTAATCTTTATAGTTCTCTTTGATTTACCAAGTTTAATCTTTATGGTTCTTCTAATCCATCTGTTTCTTTTATTACTTTTTACTGTTTTACTCGATTCTACTTTTTTCGGACTAATTTTGTTTCCTACTAATTTGATTCAGATATACAGATGCAATGTAGTCTTGCTGTAGAAGTGTTTGCAAAAATGTCCGCACTCAAATTTCATATCTTAGCCTTCTTATTTTTGTTTGGTGTTCTTCCTGACAAGGTGTTCGAAGAAATGGCACTCAGGTTGGTGTATCTCATCTTTCTCTCACTTTCAGTTTTGGTTTAATGGAGTATTCTTTAATGACATGTCGGACTGCATATATGTTTGCTCTTTTCTTCTATATTGAATTTATTGTATTGTAATCTGTATTTTAATTAAAGTGAAGGTAAACATGTAATCTGTATTTTAACTAAAGTGAAGGTGAGAGCATAAGGGGAAGAGAATTGCCATTGACAGAGAAGAAAACCGTTCTTCATACACAGTTTAACCGAATACTATGGTTTCTATGGTGTGGTAAATCATATACTATAAGTTTTGGACCTCTTCTCTTTTGAGTGCGTAAATCATCTATGGTGTCTATGGTGTGGTAAATCATCTATGGTTTGGTAAATCATCTATGCATATATAAGTAGAATCGAATAACATAGTAAAAAAGTAACACAAACATACTTCATGGCATACTCTTTGTTTGTGATCGTCAAACATATATTTTGGCTAATAGTAACACAGACATAAGAGGTGCCAAATGTGAATTTTTGTAGTTTAAATATTTTAGTAAGGATGTGTTTTGTGAGTTATTTATGTATTTGTAAAGAATACGATTCTTTTCATACACGGACAGTAGCTTATCTGTTTGCCTCTTCAGTTTGTTGTTAATTATACATTGGTGTGGGGAAGTATGTCTTACTATATGTATAGATATATTGTTTGCAGAGTTGCAGATTCTATTCACTACATATTGAACATACATGTTTAAACCAATCTTTAAAGCTTTAATGTTCTCTCACTACCTCTCCTCTTCAGGTTCGTCTTCTTTTATTATTATCTTCCTGCTTGGCAATGACTTTCATTTTTTATTCAGTGTCTTGACTTTCTAGATGATCATCTTTAACTAAAGATAATTACAAGAGATCCTAATTACATGAAACTAAACATTTCTAGATCTTCATATATTTTGGACTCTTCTTGGTCGTCGGATCTCTTCATCTCGATCCGTCTCATATCTTTTATCTTCCAATATCTTCCACATCTTTTATATTAGTAGTTACCACAACTAATATATCTTCCATATCTCAACTAATCTAAAGGCTTATGGGATTCTTGTATTCTTGAACATAGAATGCAGATTCATGACCTTTGTGTATAAATTGAAGCAGAGATTGGAGAAGTTAAGAAGTTGATTGGGATGAGGATTAGAGGGTTTATTTAAAACTGGTGGGAAAAGTGATTATGGTTGAATGATCAAATGTTTTGTGCTTCTTGTTGTTTTTGTATATGAGTAGTTGGTCAAGTTTCTCTTTCTCTCTCTCTACATTATTTCATCTTGAAGTATTGAAGGTTTAATCTTAGTAGAAAACAATAAGAATTTTGAAGGTTTGATCTTAAAGTCGACCACACAATTTCTTCATGAATTCTACCCATCTTCTTCTTCTTCATCATCATCTACTAATCCTTCTCTTGTTACTAAACCCAAAAACAAAATCAAACCCACAAAATTAATAGATTCAATCTGCAAAAAAACCAAGAACTACAACTTCTGCATAGATGCTTTATATACAGATGATAGAGCTTCAAATTGAGATCAACTTGTTCTTACTTATATCTCTTTTGGTTTAGCTTATCTAAATGCCACAAATACCCAATCTTATATCAAACACTTACTTGAAAACAACAAGAACAAGTTAACTAATAGCACTAATGAAGATCTAAAAAGATGTAATCTTGATTATGGGAAGGCGAAATCGGTACTTATAGAAGCATATAACAACTTGAATTCGGAGACATATTTCGGGCTTGCGGAGTTGGCTGGTGTTGCTGCTAATGCTGCTAAAGATTGTCAAGATAAGTTGGATCAAAGTACAATTAGTAATACTCCATTGACAAGAAGGAATGAAGATTTGAGTAGGCTTTGTGAGATTTCAGCTATTGCTTCTAGTTCTTTTAGTAGTAGTTAACTAGTTCCTTATAACTTTTTAGTGATCTTGTTTTTGATTTTTTATTTTCGTTTGGCTTATGGTGTAATCCTCTCAATTTCTGTAAAAACTACTGAAATTTGTATCTATAGACACTTAAAAGGATTTCTCTAGTAACGAAGAGTGAATCAACATGACTAGTCCAATTTCAGAACTAGACGGGCCTCGCTACCGGAATTTTGTAAATAGAGGCATCCTTATGGGTGCGCAGAACCCGGCTCCTCTAGAAGGAGGAAAGTGGGGAAGAAGAGGAGAGGGAAAGGTACAGAGTTACCCTGTGAACTGTGATTCTAAATAAAGAAGATGAGGCTGAGAATCCCCTTGCTGTAGAGAGGATTGATTGTTTTCACAAGGGGACAAGTGAGGTAGGACATGAACTTAGGAATATGTCCAAAATCCGTGACTATATGGATGTAATACTCAATTATAAACTTAAAGTTTGTCTCTTTTTCAATCTGGTGATAGTCCCACATGGTACAATGTTATACACCTGTATTGTAGGTGTAAATTCAAGCTTAGTAATTGGTAAAGGCCTTTGGACGGACTCTCAGCTCCTACAAATTAAATCTTGTAGTCATTAGGCTTTTGTGTAACATAGCAAAATGAAGCCTACATTGTTAATGTTAAAGCATAGATCACAAATGTGTTGTTTATTCTAAATCCTCTTTGTCAAGTTTACTAACTACGAAAATGATGTTCCGTAGCTAACCTATATCATAGGGACATTACCATCACGAAACAACAATTTCGCTCTGGTTTATGCGTCACCCGCTGTAGTGTAGGTTTAAGGACATCATGCATAATCAACTTTCCTTTTGCACGTGGGACTTTTGCCCAATAATGAGCATTGCTTCAAAAATTACAATAGGCCACTCGTCTAAATTTAGAGAAATGCTAAGCGTATTAAAGGTTTTGACAAAATTCTTGATTTGTTGAATAACTCAAGTAAAAGAATAGTTTAAATCTTAGTTAAACTTTGAAATTTTTTGTCTTGTAGTGAAAGTGAGTCAGCAAGTTAAAGATTTTATCAAACTTGCGCATAACACTTATGCTAAATTTATAGGCACAGGCATAGGGATCTAGATTGTTGGTTCATCGGCGAAGCCTTGTAAATAATGTGAAGATTCAATGAAAGTGTTTAATGTGAACCATTGAAATTGAGATCTGACCCCATTGATATGGGTCATTTGACCAACTTATGGCTTGTGAAGAGGAAAACTAGTAATGGAGTACCCTTTTGAGTTTTTCTTTTTATCCTCTCTTACAACATGTAGAACAACAATATGCAGAAATTTTTGAGGAATTCACACTTTACCCTAACCAACCACATTTAATTGAAGACAGGAGGGAAGAGTTAGTACCTCAACATAGTGACTGTGGAGGTGGTGGTGGTGGTGGTGGGTGAGAGAGAAGATGAAGACATGGGTGATTGTGAAAAGGTTTAAGGAGAAGATTAAGATGATGTATTTTACTACTCTGCAAGAATAATGAAAAGGGTAAACAACAGCTGAGGTAGTAAGGTGATTTGTTTTCTCATTGTCTAAGTCTGGCTCATCCATCTAACTTATTCGAAACCCAAAAATTGATCAAAATCAGCCATTGAAGAGATTCAAGACGCCACGAATAGCAAATGTTTAGAGACTCTAGTCAATTAGGACATTGGGTCAGATTTCATATGCGACTTAAAACAAACAAACAAACACCATCTACTAACAGCTTAAATATCTCATAATTGGAATACCCATCATTAAAACTTAAACCTGTAACTGTGTTTTTTTCTTGATAATATAAATTAAACATTTCACCAAAATAAAATTAGAAAATACATCCACTTCCAACAGTGTCCCAATAGATACTGAAATAAAGATTAAATACTGGACTGAAACAACCAAAACTTACTGCCCTAGTTATGTAAGGACATAATCTGAAACTTTTGGGCATCCCGAACGATAGCTATTATAACCAAGAATTAAAAACCAATAGTCAGGCAGGCACGCATAGAGGTCTTTGTAGATTTTATCTCGGTAAGTTTCTTCTTCTTCTTCTTCTTCTTCTACTACTTTCCAGCTTCGGTTGGATCACGTCGTCTACTTGTTGCTTCAAGTAAATTCCAGAATTTAGTGGAACTAAACTACTAACACAAGTCACTGCTTCAAAACGGTCAGAGATTACCGTTAGCTTATGAACCGGATCTTTTTTCTGTTTAGGATCATATAAAATTATGTGCTCGTAATCTTTCTCCAATAATACATTGCCGTTTTTGAAACACTTTATCGGGTTCAGTGATGAACTTGATGGAATAACATTATGTTCAGTAATAATGAAGAATCTAGTCCAACAAGACTCCTCCTCGGTCACACCCCCATGCTTCTTCTTCTTCTTCATAACCCATACTTCAGTTTGAAGCTTGGAAGTAGTATCAAATATACAAAGACAATCATCACCTAAACCACCAATTTGTATGCGTCTGTCGGAGAATTTCTCACTATAATGTTTTGGTATGGGCACTTCGGTGAATGTCTCACCTACTATATCAAAACAAAGTATAGCATTATAGGTGGTGGTGGTGGTGGATGTCGACCACCATCTATCCACGAATGGAGCTGTTGTTTTCCAATAAAGAGCTCCATTAATAAGGACACCATGTTGTACACCAATGATTTTGTAAGGAATGTTGTCCATGGATTTCCACGAATTAGAGCGTAAAGAGTAAAGCATGACATAACTAAAATCATCGGCGGCCTGTCTTACAATATACAAAATCTTGTAATCATGTAGCTTGGAATCATAACCGAATCCGAACCAACCCTTTGTAGTTTCCATACATTTGAATTTCTCATCCTTATTTTCATTGAAATATGGGGTCTCGGGTAGTGATTTCAATTCATCAGTAGATGGGTTCCAAAGGTAAATATTAATACCAATGAATGAAACTAAACCATTACAAGACCCTAAAAACATAAAATTTGGTAGTAGAGGGATGAAAGAAGAGTAATCATCTATTGGAATAGATAAATTAGATGCTAATGAATTATAATCTATGGTGTATAATCTATTAGAGTGTGTGATAATTAGCATAAATTTGTCTTGTTCAATAGCATGATTAGAGTGAAGTTTAACAAAATAAGGGCTTGAGAAGAGAGAGCACCACATCTTCGAAACTGACCTAAATCGGTAGATAGATTTTACTGGCAACATAGCTAAGATGGTAATTATGATTTCTTCGGGGAGGCGCGGCAGCGGCAGCGGCAGCGGCGGCGGCGAACATAGTTGTAGTTTCATCATCATCATCTCCATATTCTCTCTCTCTAGATACTAGAGATCAGATCGAAAGATTTTGGTTGAACTATGAGTGGAGGATACCTCCTATGTTGTCAATATATATATTGACTATAGTAGTAGTACTCTGGCTGGCCCTTCTATTTTTTTTTTTTTTGGGGGGCCGAAAGGGTATAGGATTACTAATAGGTACAGGATTACTCGTAGGTTTCTAATTTCTTTTTTTTTTTTTTGGTAAGACGGAAAGATATAGGATTCCTAATAGGTTTCGTCGCGACTTTGGGGAATAAAAAAAAGTCTGCGGGGAATAAAGATTGACTTATTAGACATATTTATTTTTTAATCCAAAATTTCATATGATTGAACTTTACCTCTTAATCTTCATCTCATTCTCTCCCTCTCTCTCTCTCTCCTTTGTCTTGTCTCTTTCTCTCTTGTTGAGTATCTCTCTCTCTCTCTCTCATACAGAAAAGGCAGAAAAAGATAGAAAGAGAAAAAAAATCTTAAAAAAAAATGTTTTTAGAGGTGTCCCCCTAATATAGCTAAATAAATGGGGATCTTGGCCTAAAAAACCCTTGATTCTAATTTCTTGGAGAAATTTAAATACCCATCTAGGAAAAACCCTGTGATTGGGATAAAGAAACAAAGAAGAAGTTGAACTTAGCTGTAATGTCTTTATGAAACTGTTTCATAGGAAATTATGTCTGTTTAAAATGAGTTGGAATTTATTTTCCCGAGAATTTTTTGATTGATGAGATAGATAAGCCTCCTCTACCGCTATTTTAACCGTGTATAGTGACAACTTTACCCTTTAAAAATTATGTTAATGTCTTATTGTATCCTTTTTCTCTTTGGGCTAATTCATTTTTAACCCCTAATTTGTGACCAACTAATAAGTCGATTCCCATGTGTCTCGAGGTAAATTTTGGCCCCCAATTTGTTTTTCAAGTTTGGTCTCAACTTGGGTTATCGAAGATGTAAATAATGTAATAAGTATGCTGGGCTTTAGATCTCTTTTATGTTGTTGGGCTTTAGGCCTCTTTCATTATAAGTTTAACTTAGGTGGTTATCGTGCTTATCTTATCTTCGTGATGTATCAATGCCTTGTAACGACTAACGTAGATCCTAGTCAATATCTCAAAAAAAAATATTCAGCAGAGAATGGTCGAAGATTTCACGGGGCCGCCAAATACAAATACTCCATATATATATATATGGGGGTAAAATGTTAATTTGGTTACCAGAACCTAATCGGTGCTATAGGCGCCCCACTTGTTTAGCTCAAGCCCCGTTATTCTCCAAGTCTCCCAGTTTATCACCAATTTTGCCTGTAGGCAGTCCGAGGACTCCTTTAGTCCTTTTTTTTCTTCATCCTATTTCATTTCGATTTTTCTTCCACAATATTCAATAAGGCTCTTAGACGTTTTCGTGTTTTTTTCAAAGATAATTTACAGTTTGTTCTTTGAAGAAAGTACTGAACAAAAAGACTTCAATTTCTTTCTAAAGATCGATTTCAAAATCGCTTGTTTTTTAGATGATTTTTATCCTTTCCTCTAGTGTTTGAAAGATTTTCCAACGGTTCAAACCCTTTGAATAATATTTCTCATATGTTTGTGATTTTGAGCGGGGAGCGTCATTTTTTGAATGCTTCCTGTCTTCCTGACTAGTCTAGTCTGAGACTGTAAGCAAGCTCTCGGGATGGACGGACAGAGGGAATAAGCAAGGTTGAGGGCAGCATTTATGCCTTCCGAGATACTTGTTTCCTAGTTGCCTGTTTTTATTATGGGAGTCTCAACTCTTATGCAGGATGGGACATCAAACTACAAGTTTCTATTTACATGTAGATCCTACAACTATCGGTACGTTCTTTATCAAAATTAAATCCAAACCTCATAAAACACTTGCATTTCGTGTTTTCCTTCCATTCTATCGTCTTATTTTTATGTTTTCGGAAATCTTGTTTGCAGCGGACAAGCCTACGAAAACGTAAGCTTCAAGGAAGAGGACGATAGATATGGCTTCCCAAATATTTCTACCACATTTTCCCCGTTGTATAGGATTTCAGACAAAATTTCCTCGTTCGTCGCTCTCTGCTTTAAGAATATAAGTTGGGTTTTGCCATGACGCCATAGTACGAAGATCTACTCATTGTGTTGACATGAAAAAGGTTCACTCTTGCCATTATTATGTAAATTCTCCGAGGAGGCACGAAAACCAAAAGAAATTCATCCATAAAGAAGAATATGAGAAGATCAAGTTTTCTTGTTCTTTCTAATCTAACTTATCATATGATTTCTATTACCCTTAAAAACCACAATAGAAAACCAGTTGAAAATCAATTATTGATGAAACAAAACATATAGGTTTTGATGTGAGGGCCCCTATGATCAATGTTGTCCATCATATTTACTTTATATTTGGACTGAGTTGTCTTTAATATTTCTATAAAACTATTGTCTTTAAATTGATCAATGTTGTTTTCATAATAACAACATTAACCCTTCAAAGAGTTGTCTTTAATAATCCTAATGATGAAGAAATCTATAATAATAATAAAATCAATAATAGACTAATAGTTTTATAGATTAGTTAGATGATTAGAGAAAGAGAATTAGTCAAACAACCTTATTGTATAATATTATAATGATAAAAATCATTAATAGGTTAGTTACTTAGTTATTTAGTTAGAGAGAGAGAGAGTAAAGATTACCTTGATATCTTGGTGATTTTGTCCAAAACCCCAAATTAGTTAGTGGAATATTAGTTAGTGGAATGGTGTTATGGTGGTTGCCTTGATGCCTGGTTGTCTTGTTGAAATAAATGTGGGCTTCAAGTGTGTTTTAAAACGTGGGCCATTAGTTGTTTTAAGAATTTTGGGGCCCTCAAATTCTATCTAACATTTTATAAGATTTGGGGATGCTTTTAAATTTTTTTATTGAAATGTGGCCCCTATTGTGTGGTGGCCCAAAGCGAGGCTTTGCCTGCTGTGGGCCCAGGGCCGGCCTCCACTTTCTCTCTCTCTCTCTCGCCAATATGCAAGAGTACCCAATGTATCATTTATTGGTTCATGGTCTTTAGGCAGACCACAATTTAAGCTTACTTTAGAATTCTAATAGATCATATTTCAAAAGTAGTAGTGAACCACAATTATCAACAATAGTTTCAGAGAGTACTAGTACCATATCCGGAAAAGCCAATTTTGAAAGTAGTGAACATAGTTTCAAAGTAGTGAACCAATTATCAACAATATTAACCACCCACAGTAGGTTGTAATTGCACCAGCCCCCATTTAGAATCACCAGACCACATCTTCATCCTCATCAGTCCCATAGGCGGCACGGAGAAGCTGCAACCCATCCAGGTCTTCATCGGATTCAGATGCATAATTAATTCTGATCCATTGCAGACCATCTGCAGATAATCAAAGACAATGCTATATTAAAAGAAATAAGTTGAAGCAGCAGTTGTAGAATATAGCTGGAAACCAAAATCTCTATATCAGTTATATATCAGATATAAATCATAAAGTAAGGAAAATTTCAGAATGGATTAAAATACAAAGAAGGAATCAGGATATTCCATAATCAAATGTATAGGTCAATATTTTGAGATGGCCTATAGATTTCTTGGAGGTTTACTATAGGTCATCAAACAGAAATAACATTAACATACCCACTAGAATATATATCAAGATTTCGGATTACCACGTGACACATATTATGAGTTTTAAGGCAAAAAAAAGTTACCCAATGAAGCAGCATCTTGTTCTTTAATGGCGACTATGGGATGAGCTGTAGCTTCATTTTCAGACACTGTAAACAAGGTTGCATTTGTCAAACAATGACGCAGCCCAACCATTCAACCCATGTTCTTGTTAAAATAAATGGGCCCAAGATTTCGGATTACAACGTGAAACTGAGTATGAGTCTGAATACGAAAAAGGGGGAAGAGCTTACCCAAAGAAGGCCCTTCTTTGTTAATAAGGGTGCGATGAGCTGCAGCTTCAGCCCCTCCTGTAAACAAATCAAGGACAATATGATCGACGCGTGTGACATCAAAGGTAAGTAAGTCCTCTTATTACAAAACAAAGTCATTTGTCATTGAGTTTCAAGACAAAAGAAAAGCTACCACTTGATTCTGGTTCTGGCCCCAGTAAATGACATTTCAGAAACTCTTCTCCAACTTCGATGAAGATTAGATGCATCCCGGAGATATAATCGTCACAGGAATCCACAATATCTAATATTCAACAATATAAAAGTCAGTCTGAAATATAATATTCAGTCTGTTAAAAAAAGGAAGACTTTCAATTGATAGTAAGAATTTAAGATCCCGCGCAATTATACTATAACCGAAACAAGAAAACTCACTGATCTGGTATGGCATCGAAGCAATGACTTACACCCTTCACGACAGGGACAAACATAAAGTGTCTGACTTAAATAGTTCGTCCCTTTTCATGCTTGTAGTTAAGTAATTAACAACTTGAGATTACTCTACATTAACTCACAGAAAAAGCAGGCAAGAGAAAATAAGGGACTATTTTTTCAAAAATATATGAGACTGGTCCTCGATCAAATTCCAACACCTTTAATGAGGGAAGTAGAATGAATTATACATCTAAAGGGTATCGCTCCATGACTCATAGACTTCACAGACTTCACAGACATGATTTGATCGCTATTATCATCAAAGGTATATCAAACAAAATCAAATCAGCATTGAGTTTCAAGACAAAAAAGATTACCACTTGATTTTCCTTGAACACCCTGTTCCTGAGTTTTTGATAACTCTTGTCGAACTTTGTTGAAGATAAGAAGTATGTCAGAGTGACCATCGTCCCGGGAATCCACAACATGACGATCTGCTGTCATAAAATTGTGTGTGCTTACATATCAATAATATGTATATAAGTCAGTATGTTAAAATTGTATACATATTAATATGGTAATGTTTTTGCAGTACTATAAACCTTCTTATGACCAGAAAAGCTTTTGCACTACTCTAAACTTTATTATACAACCAGAAAACCTTTCATAAGTGTGGAGTTCAATCATCCTTCCCAACTAAATTTAAGCTACCCATTAAAAATCGCACCAACCACAAACAACATGACAAAGGAAACCATATGCTCTCTAACAAAATTGGCCCTGCTGATGCTATAAGCAGAATCTGAACATGACCAAACAATGGCCGAATATTCGAGCAACCTAAGCATTTTATGATGTTGATTTTATCTATAAACCTCAAGTAAACATAATCTAGGCAGATTCACCATGAATTTATTAACTGAATTTCAATCAAAATTATGTCCCCAAAACGAAACTAAACCACCTAACTAAACATCTCTATATCAGTCAGTAGGTCATGGGGGGTTTACAAAGAGACCTAAATTTGAACAACAGATCTGGGTGTTCGATCGATAGGTAAACCCTAAACCCTCGAATGAGATATGGCTGCTGGGGGAGAGGTCGTTGGTTTGGGTTTCCATACCCTTTTTTTCAGATTCAGATGCCATTTCAGATCCAGATCTGTTACAACAATTCCAGATTCAGATCTATTTCAGATTGATTCAGATTCAGTTGAATTCTTCTTCTCGATCAAGAAATAAAAGACAAAAACTACCTGATTTGTCTTCCACACTCACGTCAAGTTCACCTTAAGAACTATACTAAGAACCCTAAAATTTTTGATCATATCGCATTAAACTAATAAGCATTTCAGATTTGACAATTTAAACATTGAATTAAGACTCATCAAACTTGATAAAGTAAGCTGAAACGAATTTAAGAACCCTAAATTAGTTGTAAAACAGTAGTTAACCAGGATCCTTACCAACTTCATCGTCGTCGTCTTTACCAGCAGCGAATTGAACAACCTCATCCTCGAGCTCTGCTTTCAAATACTTCAGTATGTTGTTACACTCATTCCAGCTTTTGGCATTCATCGAGCTCCATGCCAAGCAGTTGGTAATCGGAAAATCCATCATCATCATCATCGTCTAGCTGCTTTCAGTAGTATTGTAGTAATAGAAATGAAGACGAGGGAAAACAGATTGCCTTCTATTGTTTCTTTTATAACAAGAAAAAAAGGGCCGCACCGTCATAGATTGAAGTTGGTTGGGTGCTTCTAAAGGCACCGGGGGCTGTTACCATCCGGAATTTTTGTTGACTCGGGTCAATGGACATTGGTTGACCTCTATAACCACATGTTTTTAGTTTGGGTTACGTTCACCAGTCCGGGACCTCTCAGCCTGGAACGGATCACCTTGTCCGTACAAGTCTGAAAGGTTTCGTGCAAAGTTTTACTTCAAATGACATGTTTGAATTTCTTTTATTCGAACATCAAAAGTTTAAATTTCAATGTTTTTCCCCCCTCTCTCTCTCTCTCTCTCTCTCATTTCTGCCTTCTGCTAGTTTGAAGATTTCATAAATTAAGTATTTTAGGTTCAAATAACTGAATTCAACTTCTTTCTGATGATGATGATGATGATGATGAATCTCTCCATCATTTTGGAAATTCATCACCTTTACATAATCAACAAGAAATTGAAACCCAAACTTGTAGATTTATGTCAATGAAAAATCAAACAACTCAATCTTCGAAATGTTGATTTATGTCAATGAAGAATCAAATCAACAAGAAATTGGAACATCAAACTGGTAGATTTCTGAATTCAGCTAGAAAATAATTCATCTTCTTCAAAAAATTTAGTACTTCATTAACTTCGGTAATTTCTTCTGACAAAATTATTTGTAAGAATTTCAATTCCAAAAATAAGTCATTTGCTTCAACATCGAAATGTTGAAAAACATATAAATCAGAATGTTTAGTGTTACAGTGCATAAACTTGGGAGGTGAATTTAGCAAAGGGAAAGGAAGAGAGAAAATTTTTAATATTGAAAAACATTAAACATCAGTTCAACAAAAAAAAAAAGCATTAAATATCACTACCATTACTAGTATGTTTTAAATTAAAAAATAAAAATTAAACTTCGATCAATTTCAAACATAAATTAAGGATTCAACGAAAACAAAAAAGTAAAGGGACGTGTACTAACATTGTGGGCCCATCGTACACAAATTTCTCTCCATTTGACACTGGATATCCCGTTTTCTCTCTCTAATTAAGTTCTCTACATGTTGCCTTTCATTGAAACGGAAATCGGAAGTTCCAATTGGGTAACCAATTTTGTTTGTAGGCCCCAACTGTTTGGTGGGCCCAGTGCGGGCAGGGTCATACACGGGCCTGGGCACAACCGGCTTATGGGTCGGTACCGCTGCCTTAGGGTCGTCTCCTCCCCTGGCGGTGCAAGCTGAGTC
>BEHA01001119.1:328706-342669 GCA_002897215.1 Eschscholzia californica subsp. californica | reverse complement strand
CCCCCCCCCTCCGCCACCGCCCTCTTCACCTAGGGATTCACCTTGGGGTTTTCTAAACCCTTTTGAGACAGTTGAGAAGTATAATCCACCAGCTACACCTGGTCGTAATTCGAAGGACGTGAGGGAAGAAGAATGGATACCTGATTTGGAAGATGAGTATTATCATGATGAGGTAATGAAGGAAGTTCATGGTCATCAGAAATTCAGTGATGGAGGTGGTAATAATCACTCTAGAATGGTGGCTGACGAAATAAAGAAAGAAAACTTGGGGGAATACGTTTTACCGGGTGCCTATATAGTTGGTTGGTGCTAATAGAGAAAAGAGTTGTTGAGCCTGGTGCTAACGGAGACGGATGCTAACAGCCATTTGACCTGGTGCCTTTAGAAGCACCCAAGTTGGTTTTTTTTTCTTTTTTTATTTATTTTATAGAATTATGTGGATTTATCTAAATTTGTTAATTTGGAAGTTTGTAATAAGTCTACTATCGTTCGAATCTAAGTTGTTCTGAATAATCGTCTTTTCATCTCGATTCAGGATCATCCGTCCATAAAGTCCCTCATCTTCTCCACGTTATGTAGAATACAAATTTTAGATATTGTCATCCAAGCGTCTTGTCATGTACATAAAAAGTATGTAATGTTCTTTTTTGTTGAAATAAAAAGTATGTAATGTTCAATAATTTAATAATGTAAGAGCTTAATATACTTTTAACAATCTATTCTTAAACACAATGAAGTATTCGTAGTCATAAATGTACGTTTAATACAAGAAAATAATTTTCTAGTAGGTTATGTGAAAATTAAAATCATCCTAGAAGTTAAAGTTGAAGAAAAACACGAATGACCTCATCATCGAATATTTTTTTAGTTTATATACAAGACTACTCGTCCATTAAGACAGCATTATATGCATCATTAAATAATCCAAAAAAAATATGTATGAGAAATTTATACTACTCCGTATATAATAATAGGTAATATTGAAATAAACTACATACTCCGACCACTTACCTACTACTATCACCATCAAGGTAAAAAGAAAAGTAAAAAAAAAAAAAAGTGAAAATGTCGAATTGATTCCACATTTATACCAAAAAATAATAGTCATATTTTAAAGGGGTCCCTCATTGTTGTTGAAATGACCCTCCTTTAAAATGATAGAACCCCCCACTCCCCATTTCCTAGTTTGACTTTGACCCCTCCACACGCACACAAAAAAACACTCTCCGTTCTCGAGTTTGACCTAACGACAAAGTTAACGCTGTTAGGTCAAAGTTATTCAACCCAACTATATGACCGATCAACACAGACCTCTCCTCTTCCATCTTCCTCATAACTCAACCTCTGTTTGCTTTCATCTTCTCTCTTTCTCTAAAATCTATCACCACCAAGTCAAGCAATTTTCTTCCCATTTTCTCGATTTCTCTCTCACGCTATCTCGATTTTTTTCTCTGTCCTTCTGTTAGTAAAAACCTAACACCTCAGGTTTAGTTTTTTTTTCGAATTTTTCAAACAACATTGTTTGAATACTTAAATCTACAGAAACTTGGGAGACTGAATCTTGTCCAGAAATTGATATTTTTGGATCTTTTGTCATTTCTCTAAATTTTTGTAAGTTGCTTCATCTATGATGGTTTGCAACAATAAAGATACTTCGTAGCTTCAGAGATGAGTGCAACAACAATGTGAGATGCTGCACAATTTCGGTGAAATTTCCCCGTTACTAATGATCGCCGATGATGGATGACAATTCCCGTAGAAGAAGATGGAAGAAGAGTGGAAGAAGAGGAATGGGCTAGGGATTTGGATTTTGGGAAGATTTATGGGTTTCTTAATAAATTGCTAACGTGGGTGAAATAAACCCTTAAAGGGGGTATGTTCACCCACTCCATGGGAAGGCCCTTTAACCACATTAAGTCAACGACGTTTTACTAAGTCAACAGAGTCATGGGATGCTTTTTAACAAAAACGGGGGTCCTATAAAACTTTTGTATTAAGAAGGGAAGATATTTTATTATGATTTTTTTTGTAGACAGTATTTAATTATGATTTTAAGAATATTGATTTGTTAGATTTTTAAACTACAATTCTATATTATAAAAATAAAATGTGTTACTTTTTAGTCATCTCTTCCTTTCGTTGCCGCTTCAACCATACCTCTATTCCTTTTGGGAGATTTTGACATTGATCCCACTTTTATATTGATATTAGGACTACACTTTCGTTTTTTAAAATTTTGATTTACACCCCCTACATGGACGGAAAACGTTAACTTCAAGTTAAATGTCAATTGTGCAAATCACACGTGTGAATCAGGAAAAAATGTCCTCATGTATGATTTTGACATCGACCCCCACTTTAATATCAATATTAGGAATACACCCCTGTTTTCTAAAAACTTTTGAAATGCACCCCCACGTGGACAGAAAATGTTAGTTTCTAGTTTAATTTTTGTTATTCGAATCACAAATGTGAATCAGGACAAAAATATCTTTATTTACATTTTAATTGCTTCTGAATAACTTTTTCATCTTTTGTTCTATTAATCAACTTCATCCACCACAGACAATCATAAATTACCTGTCTTTTGACGTTAACGATAAGCATCTAATTATTTTCGATAAACTAAGGAGCTAGACGGAAAACTGGTCATAAACTAAGGGTTATTTAGGAAATAACCCAAAAAAGGAACTTCACTGAATTTGAATGGATAGCTAAAAAAAAGTCAAACTCTTACCATGCAAAAGTCCCTGAAGGGACAAGTGTAAAATTTGTCATAAATTAGGGGTGTGAGGTAATAGCTTTCGGAAAAAGAAACCGTAACGGAACGAAAACCTAGAACCTGGTGGCGGTTTCAGTTTGATGAGTGATGTTTCCTAAACCTAATCATATTTAGATTTAACTGAGAGTAAATTAATAGGAGGGAGCTACTAACTAATAAAAAATAGAGTTAATTCCTATTTGGCCTCCTACTTTCTGATCAGATTCTTTTATGGCCCCAAAATTTTTGTATATTCAAATTTGGCCCCATATTTTCATGTAAATCCCATAACTACCCCTCTCATTAATATCTTTTCAAAATAAAATAAAATAAAAACACTAAATTCTACCTCCTTTTCATGGGTTATATGTCATCTCTGGTGCGAAAGATGTTTAAATCTGTATACTCAAATGATCTCATGAATGTGTTCTGTGAGAAGATGTATGTAAATAGGAGTTCAACTTAGTTCCTTTCGAGTTGGGTCTTAGCCTTCTCCCCTCAGGATATCGATTAAAAGCAAAAGTTCTTAATGTGGGTGTTGTGTCTTGGGCAGTTGCTACCCTTGAGTGGTCTTGGCCTCTTTTACCCGAAAAACTAGCTCATGAAGTTAGGCTTTATGTCACACTTATAAAGTGACCACCACCTTCTCCCAGAACCAATGTGGGACTAACTCTAACAATCTTTTATGTCACACATTGACCCGGTAGAAGACTGTCTTCCTTCTCTAAGATGGACCTAAAGACTTCAGTAAACGTGGGCTCCGATATCTTTTGTGGGCTGCCCCAAGTGGTCTCGGGCTCTCGGCCTCTATCACCCAAAGGCTAGCTCAATCTCGAGTACAAATTATATATCTTCCTAAATCATACCATGTCTGGAAATCAAAAGGTTTCATATTAACAAGCAAGAATTTACGGAAAAGACTTAAAATTTATGATGCATGGAAAATTTGTTGAAATAGTGATAAATCGTGCATTGCTTCTTTGACTCATGGAGGCCCTGCTTTAAGTGTCGTCCTGAATCTTTGGTAAATTATGTGACTGTTTTTCAAGCCTTGTGGATTGAAGCCTCTAACGAGGAGTTTGACTTAAATGCAGTTTTGGCATGAACATCCTCAACCTGAAAGACCCACAAAATCAAGAATCTTGCTTTGTGCTGCTGGAGTCGATAAACAAAATCCAACAGTCCAGAAACAAGGAACGAGGGGAACTTGGCTTTAAGTGAAGAACACCATTTGTCTTTAAGCTTCAGGCCAGTCCCCAAAATGTGGATCTCCTACCTATATTTCCAAAGAAAAAGAAGAAACCATACCCAATCCCCCTAAAGAAGATCCAACAAGCTGCAAGGGCTGACAAGAAACTTGCTCAAGCGGGAATAGAGAAACATCTTGAGCCACCAAAGAACGGATTACTTGTCCGGCCTCCGCCGATGTGCCGACAGATCACTTGAGTATATTTTCTCACAATTCTTTCTCTAATTGATCCACACTCAAGTGATATGTTGCCACATCGGCGGAGGGTTGGGGGAGAGACCAAAATGGAGGGGTGAATAAAACTTCTCTTAATAAGTAAACGCAACGTACAAAGATACAAACAAGTGTAAGCCGAAGGTAAAAATATTTGGGGTCGAGGAAAAAGTGGTGGGTGGAATTAGAATTTTCCTACTATTTTTCCCGCGAAAGACTCTTTCCCGATATTTCTCAGGAAAATAACAAACCACCAATTATCCCGCGGGGTACGTCGGTGACATACAAGTGTACTACTCCTCAACTATCAACTAAAATCAATTTCTTGAGAGAGAGAAGTCAGGAACACGGATTTACTCAAAACCCTAATTCCTTTCTCAATATCTTACTTCAGATTTCGCTTTAGGTTTACAAAACCCTAATTCCTTACTCAATTTCTATCCTCCTTAATTAGCTCCTCCATTTTCTAATCGTCTTCTTTTCTCTTTTTGTTTTTTGATAGCTAGGGTTTTATACGTCTTCAGATCCCCAAATTCCAATTCCAATTTCTCGATCGGTAAGTCTCTCCAATTCGTTCTATTGGGTTTCTTTTTCGTATTTTAGATTTGGGTTTTCTTTTGATTCTTGAAAAGTTGCAGAGAAATCGTAACCCAAAGGTTCTTCTTCATGGATAAGAGCTCTTTCAAGCTGGAACACCCTCTCGGTTTGTTATTCCTTTCCCCCCAAAACTTATGTCTTTTGTATGATTAACATTGTTTCTTGATTGAATTTTGTTATCTTTTTGGTGATCTGCATGTTGAATTTAATGGGTTTTGTAGAAGTTGGTGCCATAAATTTATAATGTTGAATCTTTGTGTGAATATATTGATATCGTTTTGTTATGTGGGTTGACAAAAGATGTATGGGTTTCAAGAAAAAAAGAAGAAGATTGTACTTATGATTTCCTGATTCTTTTATGCTTAGAGATTTGAGTGATGGGTGTTTGTTCTTATGGGTTATCATGGTGGACTGTTTTTATTTCAAGGTCTTGAATAGTAGTAGAAACCAGAGTATTTTAAGTATTTGTGTTGCAATGTGCTTTCCCTAGAAGTTATTGGTTGGGAGTTGGATGAAAAATTCAAGTTGCATATTGGACTTTGCATTAGCTATATTTTCCTATTATATGGCCTCCATTCACCGTAACGTCATGTTGTGCTTATTGTGGTGTAATGTATGTGTAGTTTAAGTTTTATGAAGTATATGGTTGGTGTTTGTTGGTTTATAATGGGTATGATGATAGATGTGAATCATCGGGTTCGGGTCTAAGTAGTTAGGCTTAGCCGGTCCACCCGAGTGTCTCGGGGATCTGAATATACCGTAACCAGGGGTATACCGAGCCCATCCCAGTCCTTTGTGCTGGAGACTTTGAATTGTTATAATTTAATTAGAAGAATTAGATTAGCGTTTCTTTGGCATGTTTATAAGCAAATAGCATAATATGTTATGTAGCATTGTGGTATATATATATATATACGCATACATCCGAGTCGATCTTCTATGTTATGTTATAGCTGCAGTCTGCAGATTACATGATTGAGTATCAGAGTCTAGAGTGTAATTACTTGACAATAGCACATTATTAAGATTCTTGCTTGTTTGCTTCTTCTCTCTCGTGATTATCATTTAAACATTTTCTTATATAGCCTCACATATACAGGGATGATTTTCTCATACCTAATTTTAATTTGCTAACTTTTCAGAAAGGAGGCAGGCAGAAGCTGCTCGTATCAGGGAGAAGTATCCCGATAGAATTCCTGTAGTTTTCTTCCTTTGTCTTTTGACCTGTTTCTTGGTGTTATTTTTCTTATATAAAATCTGGTTATTTGTCCTATGTCTTACTTTAACTCATTTTCTTGCGTAGGTGATTGTGGAGAAGGCTGAGAGGAGTGATATCCCTGACATCGATAAGAAGAAGTTAGTCAGAGCTGATACATTAAGTCTATTATCATAACTTTGACAGAGACTGAGTTTATTTGCTCATAATTTGATTTCCTTAGCATTTTAGGTTTTGTACTCATATATCTACACTTACCTTTCTATTAAGGGAAAGTTCAGTCTGCTTGGTATACTAGTCCCATCGTCATTGGCTTGTCTCAGTGTGGAAAAAAAACCTTGTATGGGTGATTCGTCTTAGTAACATACAAAAGCTAGCTCCATGGGAAAGACTTCCTCACATACAGGATAGTTGGGGCAGTATTCACTGGCCAAAACTCCCCTGCCCAAAAATTTTTGTCACGAAGGATGATAATTTTTTTTAAGCTTCTGTTCCATATGTAAGGTTTGCACGACCTTGGAAGGTTTGCGCGTTTCATGTAAGAATTTGCACATAGTTTACATGGGTTCGCATAGGTTGCACATTTTCCATATATTGCACAGTTTGCAGTGGGAGCCCAAGCCTAAGAAAGTATTGACATGTCTTTTTAACCAAGATACCTGGTTTCCTGTTTTGTAAACGTAGAGAAGCTTACCTTCTTTCACTTTTCATTCCACATTCTTAATATTTGACAGGAAAGCTAAATATTACAGAAGTACTCCTTTCGCTTGCTTTAAGATGTTATCTCCTGACTAGTTGGCCTGTCGAAGAAATTTCTTAAGTGCTTATTCTTTTCTTTTACTAAATGAAATTGCAGATATCTTGTTCCTGCTGACTTGACTGTCGGGCAATTTGTTTATGTCGTACGGAAGAGGATAAAACTAAGCGCTGAGAAAGCCATTTTCATCTTTGTGAAGAACATCCTACCACCCACTGGTGAGCCTCTCTCTCTCTCTCTCTCTCTCTCTCTCTCTCTNNNTATATATATATATATATATATCATGTTATGGTGTGTGTGTGTATCTGTGAATAATTTGGCTGAATCATGTTATGGATGCAGCTGCGATGATGTCTGCAATCTATGAGGAAAACAAGGATGAAGATGGGTTCCTTTACATGACCTATAGTGGTGAGAACACATTTGGGCAGTAAAAATGCATTCAAGAATCAAGAACAATGATCATGTAAATAAACCTGAAAAAAATGGTGTAAATCCTTAGACATCTCTCTACTTGAAAAACCCTAATTCTGTTCAGACATGAGAATCAGTTCCTGCATCTACTTGCTTATTAGTTATGAATATTTCCCTCTTCAAGGAAAAGAAGTTTGAATGCTATTGTCTACTCAATTACTTTGTTGATTATTTGAATGTCTAGAAGTACTTGGACGGTTGGACCTAGTTGAGTATCTCATTGCTTTAGGGCTTGCTACTTCGAGCTTTTGCGTCTTGCTTGATTGTGAAGTTTCTGTTGGCAGCGACTTTGGGACATAAAGAGAAGTCTTCACTAAGACTTTCAATCACGATTGACTTGGGGTGTATTTATTTTTTAGTCCAAAAATAAATCTTTGTTTTTTTAGCCTTCAGTCTTCATCTTCACATCCAACACACAAATTCTGGCAACTACTACCATTTTATTCTCTCCTCACACTCTATCCCCGTCTCTCTCCCTCTCCAACTGTCTGATCTCTATTTCTCTATAAAAACTCCAACAGAGATCGGACCTGTTGGAGTCAATCTTCTTCAACTCAGCGAGTCTTTCTGTCTCCCTAAGTTAATCTTGACTGACTAAGCTTTTGTGATCTGTATGCCCCAATTATTCATCTTTGTGTGTTTTATGACATAAATTTTCAGTTTGATTTTTTCTAAATAGAATTACCCAAGTGGGACCAAATTATCCTTGGTGCTCTTTCAACAACAAAAAAAAAAAAAACTATCCTTGCTGCTTGAGGAAGGAGGTCAATCATTAAGATAAATAGATGAAGCTTTAGTTGGAGCTAACTATTAACTTTTGTTTTATGTCCAAGTGATTTGGATCTTTAATCTATCTTTTACTAATAGAAGATAAGTATTAAGTTTTGTTTTAAGTTTAAAGTGGCCCTAAATCTTGTAATACATTTTACTAATATAAGTGGGTAGATGTGGATAGAGAGAATTTGCTTTCTTGTGAACCAATAGTTTCACAGTGTTTTACTTTTATTACATCCACATAAAGATCAAACCTAATACTCAGTACCCTTTGCCTTTTATATTAGGGATAAATCACAACAATGTTGGCAAGGAAGGTGATCATTTACATAATCTAAATAAGTAAATACAAGAGACATTTAGGGATCAAAGTGCCCCATCCCAAGTACTTGAGGGCCACTTAGCTCCGTCTTCGGCATAAATAAAATTTGGAAGTTGTAGTAAAAAAAGTTTTTCGCATCATAATTTAGCATCAAAAGAAGAAGGGAAGAGAAAAAAATGGAAGGGGAAGTAGAAATAAAGGCGACAAAAAATAATATTAATAAGTAAACTTAAAGGATAAATGATGTCTTTCAACAAAGTGATAACAATTAAAGGGCCTTTAGAAGAGTTCTTCCATTTTGGTTTTCCTCTTAAAAGATGCATCTTTGCAACAAAAAAAAGATGCATCTAAACCTTTACTAAGGCGGTGCTAGAAACACTCGCCGAAACATCTATAAGCGGGCGTGTCTATTAGAATGTGGGTGCTTTTAGCCGCACCCGCACATAGATGGTAATGGTATAGTAGAATCATGCAAGTAGTAGAAAGATTTCATTTATAATATAACCATTTCTTTTCATTATAATAGTAATAACTACAAGTTACATTGATATAGTATAATTCCACATAAAATACCAAGAACCCTAAGAACACAAAAGAAAATACATATCAAACTGCATCACTTTACTTGTTTAGTAGGTGTAAAAAGTGGGTAAGAAAAGAAGAGAAATATCAACTTCATAATATATAGTTTTAGCCAATGGAGTGGGAAATTTGTTTGAATAGATGAACATGATCAGGCAAAAGAGATAAGACTAAATCAACACCACCACCTTCTTTACAAGATGGCAAGAAGATCAACAAACCTTCAACTGGAATATTTGGTGGAAAAAATGCACAAGGACCTCCACCACCAAAATCAAGATCATGAAATTGAAACCTTAACCAACTATCCACTTCCAAATTAGGGCACAACGAGTTTCCGAACTCCGGTGCTGTCGCTTCAAGCTCTTCTTGACCTGATTCTTCTTTCGTTACCGCTCCGAAATCTATAAACGACTTGAAATACCTATTATCGACTCGAGTTACCTCGTCGTGGACAGCCTTAGCAATATATGCATGGCTCTCATTTAAGACTTCCTTCACTTTTAACTTAGGGTAAGCCCAAAGTACTAAGTTACCGAAATACTCCATTGGGATGGATGGTTTGATTCTTGCTCTTCCATTAACTGCAACCCTAACTTGGGTAGTTTCTTCTAGGTCAAGTGCCCTAGCTTGAGTTACCTTCTTCCATACATGAGAGAGAAGACACTCAAAAGTACTATACCTTTGTTGTGATGGATTACAATTTTCTTTACTAATTTTAGCTTTAAGCTTGTTGACAAAGTCAGTAGAGTAATGGGTAATCAAAGTTTCAATGGAAGATGAAAAGATTGGAGTGATATTTGGATCTAAAGTAGTCTTTTTGAACTCAATTGAACGATGATCGAATTCGACTTTAGGTGGGTTTCTTGGTGTAGAAATAGCAATTCTATCATGATATGGAAGTGGGTCTATGTTAAGTCCACGAACCATTCTAGCCCATGCAACAAAGAAAGAGCTCATAGACTGTCCGTCGGCTACACGGTGATGAGCCGTTTGACCGATAACAAGTCCGCCGCAAACGTAACGATTGAGTTGAATTTGAAGCAATTCTTCAACACCTTCAACAGGTGGTAAAAGATGACTAACATCTTTAGATGGATCAAAAGGAAGTTGTTCTGCAAGTGAAGTAGGAACATAGGTTTCGGTAATTCGAACACCTGCATTATTAAGATGAATACAAGTTCTACCTTGATTATCGACAGCGAAACGACCAGCTAAGTGTGGGTAATGAACAAGAACTTTAGAGAGTGATTCTTTCATAACTTCATTAGATGGCATAGGTGATTTGAATGCATATAAAACTGCAACATGAAGATCAAAAGCAGCTTTGTCAAAGATAGTTAAAGGAACTAGTGTATCAGTTATGATTGATTGTTCATCAGATGATGAAGTTGATGCTGATACACATGATGAAGGTTTTAAGATTGTATTGTTGATTAAACCAATAGCCATTGTTTTAATTAATGGTTAAAACAAGAAAAACTAGAGAGGAAGAGTGGAATGGTTTTCTTGTGAGTCTTGTAGCAAGCTTGGGGATAAAGAGAAGTAGTGGAGTGGTTGTGAGTTGTGACAAATTGACTTGCCAAAGAGGGGTTTATATAGAGTGGAGAAACAAGAAACAATGAGCCAACTAGGCAGGTTAAATTGGTTCCCCAGCAAAGTAATTACTAGTTTATGGCAAAATAAAATAATGTTTTTAATTTAGTGCATTTTGGGCATTTTTGGGCCCCAACTTTGAAACCCATCACATGAAAGAGTGCTAAAAAAGAGTGTTAAATCCCTTCTAAAAGGTTCTAGATTTTGCGTTTAATTTTTAACTTGCCGACTCACTTTTACAAAAAGACAAAGAGATTCAAAATTTGATTACGATCCGTGCAGTATTTTTTTAAAAGTGAGTCCACAAGTCATAAATTAAGTCAAAAATTTTTGTACATGTAGCAAATCCTCTACTGACAATACATTCAGAGTTACGCAAACCCAACCTTCTACAATGTTAGCCACAACCACCATCCACTTCGGTACTTCTTGACAACCAACTGAGGTATCTTTAAAACGAGTTACAGAGAAAGTGTTGTGATGAAGAACAATCAATCAAGTTAAGTAGTAATGGAAATAAACAATCACAGAGAGTAAAAGAGATTTACGTGGTTCGGTTGGTAAGACCTATTCCACGACGAACAATGGTGCAATGATTTCTCCTATTGATGAAGGTTACAAAGATATATCTGGAGTTGCAGTTTATTTACAAAGATATATCTGGAGTTGCAGTTTATATAGGTTACTGTATATTTTAATCCCACCGTCTAACCGCCTCTCTTTCCAAGAAGAAATATACTTGAATACCCTTTTCATTGATAACTGTCCTAAGAGAAACCCTGTTTCACAGAGTATCAACATAGATCAGCTCTGCTGACAAGGTCAGCCTTGCTAAACCGAGTTAGATATCAACCTACATTCAAAACACTTTCAACATAAAAATTTGCTTGACCCCTTCTAAAAAACGGTACTTCACCTTCACGAAAGGTCACGCTTTGGTGTTCCATTCCTTTTCAATATAAAAAACGTTTTACAGTTTTTACTGATTCTTAGGTAAGAAGTTGTCTGAGAAATCCTTTGAATATGATGATGATGTTTATTTTGTCAAAAAAATTCTATGAAACAGATGACCACAAAAGATGAGCACACAATCCTTTAATTGGGGTTGGTGGATTCAATTTGAATATTTTGCAAAGCTAAAAGTTAAAATCAACTGTTTTTAATTTGATTATGAAATGTATGATATGACACCAGATAAAATCCAACTTTCTCTTCTTTCCTTGAAATTATATTACCCATCTCCGTAAAAAAAAGTATCAATGGTAAAACCCGAACAAATAGACAAGTCCTACCACGTTTTTTTTTTCGATAATAAGAATCTTGGCATAGATCAATTCTAATCGTCTAGGGAAAATGTAACCTTGATCATTTTTTGATGTAGTTAAACATCCTTTTCATTGAACAAATCACAAGAGAAAGAAAAAATAGACTTGGGGTGCAATTTTTCTTTACAATACATAATTCGAACCACCACTTCACAAACCAAATCTTTTAGGTTGAATTTAAGTCAATTTCACACACATTTGGTTGGTGAAGTACGTGTATGTTCATACTAATTCCATTTTGTTTTTTATACAAAATCTTGAGGGACAAATGCACTTTCAAAGTTGAATACCGCACCAACTTTTGTGGTTGTGTCACCTACATTACTTTTGCACATTAGACCAACTTGTCTAGGGCTTCATATTTGATGGGTAACATTTGTTTTTAATGTTGTATTTCGAAAAAAAAAAACTATTTATTTACATTTAAACAGAATTGGTTATAGTCTATTTTAAGTTTTTCCGAGATAAACCCTAGATAAGTTAGAAGTAATCTCTATATAGTCCTCGCCAATCCTTTATGATATTAAGAATTTAATCCCATTTCACTACCCCATCTTAATGCTTCATACTAGTTTTGTTTAGTTATCTAGAAAATACAAACTTTGTAAAAGCTAGGAATTATGGAAATGTCAAGTGAGAGACACCTACTATTTTCACCTACTCGCCCGACACTCACATTCTATTTAGTCAAAAATTATTATGCACTAATTTATATTTATGGGTAGACTTCTTTTTCTTCTTTTAAGTCATAAATTAATCAAATTTTGACTGATTTTGTACTTTTTAGCCTAGAAATTTTCAGCATAAAAGCAGTTTATTGTTGTGGCTTTTGTGGCGTGAACCATTTCTAAATGCATGAATTGCTTCACACTTATAACCATTATAACCTCAACTACATGTGTATTCCCATAATAAAGAGTATCTTTTAGCTAGTTTAATATATACTATCTAGCTAAGTCGATCTTGGCTATCATTTTAGTTCACACATAAATTTCTACCACATATTTTCTATTACGAGGAAACTAAGTGACCTATGGTCTCAACGAAAAAAAAAAGTGACCTATGTCCTATGGTCTGTCTTGTTTTATCTTTTTACCCCAAGCACGTAAATACTTCTTATTATTTTACCACAATATGCCAATAACCACTTTTTAACTTTATGATAAATTTTCTTCATAATATTTTTTTTTCTAAATTAACTCTTTGTAGTTCACACGAGATACAAAACAACTTTCAAAAAAGAAAAAAATGAGATGCAAAACAAAGTGACAAGGGTTGTTGAATAATACTTTTTTTTTCTCCAAGCCAAGATGAAATAGAGATAGAGAGAGAAATGGATGGAGTAGGTGACCTAACTTATCCATTTCATCAATTCTACCAGTGTTGTTTTTCTTTGTGTTGTCACCACACCCATGACCCATCTTATTATACCAAAGATGTCATGAATCAACTCACTAGTCAATCATCCAATATCTTCTTTATTAAATGTTGAAAATATATCATAAACTATTTTGAACTTGCACTAATTTGACTGTTAGGATAACCAAGGAATGACACCATTTAACCTAGTTAATGGTTCCTAATCTTTTTGCTTTTCAAATTTTGTCTTTTCTAAAAAATTATTGCTTTTGTGGGTCTAGGTCCTAGTGATAGACAACAACAATGGATTGGACATGAGTGTTAATGCTAGAAGATGCTACAATTAAAAGCTTAACTTCAGACCTATTCGAAATCAACAGTCTTACTTTTCGAGTCTATTCTCTGTCTCTCTCTTGATGAACTTTTCCACTCTCGATAGACGATTGATTTCTATTTAGGTCTGGAGCAGGTTTACTTTTATAGTCCTTTTATCATTTTTCATTGGCCAGTTCAGCTTGTAGTTTCGAAAGTAGTATTCTCTCTATACATCTTTGGACAGGTTAGGAATGACCAAATTACAACTCTCAGTGACAATTAATTGATATCGAAGTTCAGTTAAGAACAACAACAATGCTACTTTCTTTGCAGAAAAGAAAAAGAACATCAATGTTACTTGACCCAATAACACATAGCCTGAGAAGGCGAAATTTTCATATGACTTCAGCAATATTGCCTTAT
>BEHA01001119.1:304238-314614 GCA_002897215.1 Eschscholzia californica subsp. californica | reverse complement strand
GAGAGATAAATAAAATAAAAACCAGGAAACTGTGAGCTGTCCTGACAATTTGGACTGGGTTCTAATTTTTTTTTTGGGCTGGGGGTAATGCTTATTTACCCTCCATTTTTTGGGCCTCTCCCTCAAAAATTCTTTTTTATCCTTCCTTTTTTTGTAACCAAACTTCCCTCATACCTGGCATAGAATATGATGACTTAGACTTGTTTCTATCATTAAATTACATGATAAATTTCATTTTATCCGACTCAGATGAATCTGCAAATTAAAATCAATCACAATTTACACAAGAACAGTAATTTAGACATTAAATGTCGTAATATGTTCATTTAATCGAATAAAATGTTATTACAATACTATTTGGAAGAAGTAATCGTTACCACAAGAAAGATGAAATCGATCAAGTTACCAACATACATGAGCTGAATTTCGAAAGAAAAGGGTCGACCGACGTGTGAGCATAACAGAGACAATAACCAAGCTGAATGTCGTAAAAATCTATCTTCTTTCAAACTATTCATATCACCGATAAAAAAAAAGATTTAATTGACACAAGATTCTACTACTTGAACAACATTTTTTTTCAATAAACTACTCTTCGAACTCATAGTTTCCAAGCTCGATTCATAACCATAGATTACATATATTGTTTAATGTGATTTAAGTTCGAAAGAATCACACCGTGTATCTAAATGGGTAAAATGAAAACGGAGACTCCATACTTAATCGCCTGGAGATGTAGTAGATATCAAGTAAGCTATTCCGGTAGTCAGAGTTACTAATCATGGCAGCAAACCTAGTCCGAGACAAAACCAGCTCCAACCCATCTTTAGTAAGCTCATTAAATCATAAAAACAATTGTCTGACGAAGTCGAGGTTAAGGGTGTCCCTAACTAGAAGGACTAGACCAAGAACGATAACGACCATGATTCCCGATGACATTATCCCTTGTTCTACCTCTTGAGGTAGCTTTCTTCCACCTCTAGCTGCCTCTACTAGGAGTAAAGCCAATGAACCACCATCTAAAGCAGGCAAAGGAAGAAGATTCAAAATAGCTAGGTTAATATTAAGAATAGCTGCAAATTGATAAAGCCCATCGGTATTCGATCTTGCAACTTCCGCCCCAACCGCTATAATAGCAACAGGACCTGAAACTTTGCCCGCCGTTTGTGAAAAGTTGAGAAAAGTTTGTTTCAACCCTTCTATAACATTAGATGAAAGACCCCAAAATTCACTTCCAGAGTACTTAAATGCTTCATTAAGACTTTTCGGTTTAACCTTTGCGATCTTAACATTTGGTGATAATTGAACTCCAATTCTTCCTGTTCCATCTAAACTCTCATCTGGTGTAATCGAAATTTCGATATCTTTCTTTTCTCCTCTATCAACCTTAAGAGACACATTTTTTCGAGGATTGTTCTTAATAACATCGACGAGACTCGCAACCGAGGTAGACCCTTTTGAAGGTAATTCGAAACCATTAACGAAACGAATTACATCACCAGGAAGCAACCCATCTCGTGAAGCGGCCGATAATGGTCGAACTTCAGGTACAAGAACCCCAGGAAAGGATTCTTGAACAGGTAAACCAACAGATAAGACTTGAACAAAGATAATAGTATAAGCAAATATTATATTAGCAATCACACCAGCTGAAATAACTAGAACCCTATCGAAAATAGGTCTATTCTTAAGCAAGTTCTTATCATCAACAGGAATTTCACTAGAAGGATCATTATCAGGAAATCCAACAAACCCACCAAGAGGAAAAGCTCTAACTGAATATTCAACTTCATTAGCATTAAATTTAGCTAAAATTGGACCAAAACCAACTGAAAATTTACTTACACGAATTCCTTGAAGATAAGCAGCTAAAAAATGACCACTTTCATGAACAATAATAATGGTAGTAAGAACTCCAATTGCTTCTAAAACAGATTGAGCACTTTCTAATTGCCCAAATTCAAGTCCAGGGATTGCCCATGACTTAAAAGAATCTCTTTTTTGACATGGGTATTTTGTTTTTGAGTGGAGAAATTGATTTGTGTAATGGGTATTGAGATTTGAGGTAGAGAAAGATGAAGAAGAAGATTTTGGGAAGTGGGTTTTTGGTGATTTGGGGTTTAATAGTTTGATGAGAGAAGAAGAAGAAATTAGGGTTGAGGAAGTAGGGGTAGTTGTTGAAGAGAGGTTGATTATCATGGTATATTTTGAGTTTTAGGGATCTAGGAGCTATGGAAGTGAAAGGTTTGAACTTTGGAAGAAGAAGAAGAAGAAGGAGGAAATGAATAAGATTAAGGAATGAAAGGCAATTGGCGGGTTTGTATGGATAATTCATAAGTATTGTTTTTGGAACTTATTGGAGGGTTATGTGGATCAGAGTGGAGTAACTCTGGATTCTAGAGGGAGGGATGGGGACTATCATTGATCATGATTGGTGAGATTTTCTTGCTGGAATTTGGTCAATGATAATGACCAAGTCAAACTACTTGGAGGCTGCTGTTAACATTCTTATGTAGCGCCCATAACATTCCATGTCTTAGGCTTACACATGTTAATATTGGAGGTGAAATTCCAAACTGATAAATCAGTGAAGGAACTTCTAGGGGCGGTGACTCTACAGGCATATCCCAAAATTGCGATATAGGCCCCCCAAGAGTGTTTGACCGTTGCCAATTCTCGATACTTACAGGTGCCTCCAACTCGGACTAATAAGTCCGCGCCGTAAAACACTGCCTTGAATTGGACTAATCCAAGAGGAGTCAGACTGTCCAGTCCAATAGGTCTCGGACTGACACAGTCCGAACTCCGAGGTAATGCTTTGGGCCTCAGACTGGTCAATTTGAGACCTTGAAAGGTCTCCAAGTGCATTAGTCTGAGAGTTTTAGACCCTTCAAGCTCAAAATCTAGGACAACAAATAGGAACTTCAAGCTCGGATTATTGATCTCCAAGCTCTCTCTTCTTTTTTTGATGCCCTAGATTATGCCATTATGGATCTTCAAACTCGGATCTTCAAGCTTGAATTTGATCTTGAGCTCTAAATATTGTTTAATGATAATATTTGTTGATTTTCACATTGTTGTTTGAAAATTAGAGAGCAAGTAGAGAGAAATAAAAGAAGAAAAGAAAAGCGGGTGCCCAAGGGGGCGCTTTTTGGGTTGTACGAGGTGCGCCCTACAGACGGAGGACCCTATAACAATTTTGGAGTGCGCTTATAGACGCACCAAACTTGTAGTCACGGGTTAGGGCACAAACAGCAACACAAGCCACATGAGCATATCTCTACCATCCTACTTTTAGCGACGTCTTTTGTAGCTCTTTCTTGCTATGTTTCTTGAGGCATATTTGAGGAGGCTTTTGGGTCAATTTTGGTGACGCTTTTGAGATCACCTCTGTCAATGTTCTAGGATCGCTTTTGCCACGCTTTCTGGATAGTGAAGCATTGTCGAAAGTGATCTAAAGCGAAACCAAAAGTGGTCGCAGAAGTGACCTCAAAAGTGTTGCTAAAAGAGAATCCAAAAGTGTAGCAAAAAGTGTTGCCTAAAAGGCGTTGCTTAAAGGGCCCAAAAGATGTACAATGGCGTAAACAGTAGTAAAGATCAGTCCCTATCCACACCAGAGAATCAGAGATGTTCACCTTGAAGCATTCGGTCTGGAGGTTCATGGCTTCTCCAAAAATATATCTTCCTTTATTGCAGATTGTAGTTGTTACATTCTCTAGCTTCCTTTCGATGGGGGGCTATTGTCACAGGTTAACTTCACTTAAAATAACGAAGAAAGTGGTTGCAAGACAAGATGGAATATCTATTTTTAGGACTGAACAAAGCTTTTAAGATCACCCCCAAAATCCACCAAAATATACATAATTGAATCAACTTACAACATGTGCAGAATCAATCGACCAACGTGAGATGAACATAGAAATCCTCCATTAAATCAAACTCATAGAGCAATCTATGTTTTAAAAACAAATGGTACTCGAAATATTTTTCATTAACTCCATCATTTCTATTACTCCCCCACTCATAATCCACCTAGAGGCTCAAAAGTTTCACCATGTTTTTCTCCAACAATGTCTAGACATATTTTTTTTAACCTTTGACAGGCTTTTAGGTCGGCTTACCCACCTCTAAGTTACCCGTAAACCTTCAAATGTGTTTCGCTAATAGTCTCTTGTTGGAGAGACTCAAGACTACTTGGGGGTAAAAAAGACTCAGTAACCGCACCCAAATCTCAAACTTTTTTTTTTTGCCTTATTAATCAACCATGTTATTCCAATTGCACAAGGACTACTTCGCGGTAATAGTCTCTAGTCGTTTTTCAAATCAAATTAGCCGCACTTGTAGTTTTTTTTAAGAAAGCCACACTTGTAGTTGGCCTTTTGTGTATCTTAAAGCCACCTTGCAAACAAGTACAAAAACGTCAACCCTCATCAATATCGGTCGAAATTCATTAGATTCCAATAGATTTATTAATGTTTAGGAAATATATTGTTTTCTTATTAACAAAGGTAAATGTGGGGATATAAAACCAAGGTATCTTTCTATTCTATACTCCATGCGTGCGCTTGTCCACCATGGACACCACTAGTCTTGATATTATATTAAGGAATTATAAATTTAAACCACCTCCAATGGCAATATCTCATGGAGCTTTGGCCTTTGAGATGCTTTTTCTTTTTCTTCATTTCCATGTAAATGGAATAAGAATGGGGGAAAACAAAGTTCCAAATCCATGGGAAGAAGTTCAACTCCCACTTCATTATTCTCTTTTAAAAACTCACTTGGTGTTTACACTTCACTTACACTAGTTAAAAGAGTACTCGTTGGAATTTAGAGGTTTATATATACCAATTCTTTCTTGGTGAAAAACAATGTTCTACAACAATAACTAGGTAGCGTTAGGGAAAAACAACGTCCCGTATTTCGTTTATAATGATGGTCTTCTGACGGTTGACTTCATATTATAGATAAAAAGCGACTTGAATTGAAATGAATAACAAATGGTCAATGTTTTGTGATGATGATGATACGCACGGCAAGGGCATCATCTTCACAAGAACTAAGCTAACACTTTGATTCCAAGCGAAAAATGAGATTGGAATATAAAGTGTCAAAACGCTTATTTTTTTTGTTGAAAAGCAATAACAAAGTTGTTAGTTACAGAATGTAAATAAACGTTAGAATATATCGAAACATGAATATATATAGTTATCTGAACAACCAAACACCCAAGTCATTCAACTCATTTAGACAACTTATAATTGATAACCTTTTAGATCCAAAATATAATACATAATCTTTTAGATATTTTGGTGAAGTTATGGTGGAGCCTTTGACAAGATAAAGTAAATGCTATATAGGATTAAACCTTAACCAAGAAAATGTGGGATGACAGACAAAAATAAAACCTAAGTAACCAAGACACAAAAGGTAAGTATAAAATCCTTTAATAGCTTGCCCAACTTGAGAGATAGAAAGATCTAGAAAGAGAGAGAGAGAGAGAGAGAGATGTGGGGAGGAGGGGGTATGAAATGAATGGTGAAATTATCCCCTTACTACTACTACTTGAAGTATCACTCATATCCTGTTTTTGGCAGATGATGTCCTGTCAAGTAAATTGCATTCTGAAATGTTGTAGTATTAAACTAGTAAAGAAATTAATGCAATCTTCCTTCTCCTCTCAATCTATCTTTCTCTCTCTCTTCATGGTTTTTGATCATTTTCAGAGCACATCTTCTTCTTCTTCTTTATCACATTACCACTTTCTCTTCATTACTACTTACCCTTTCTCATCAATAATTATCTCAATAACCTAATTCTTCTTCTACTATACTAGTGTTATCACTTCTAGCTAGCTAGCTAGCTTGAAAGTACTACTTAATTAGAATAAGGAGAGATGCTTGGATCCTTTAGTGGTTCTCATCATGAAGAAGATGATGAAGAAGAAGAGGAAGAAGAAGATCAATTAGGTCATACACAAGGTTACACACCCTTAGATCACCACAGACACCACCTCCACCACCACCACCAACAACAACAACAACTATATCAGCTAACCAGCCGACCTCCAGCACCACCACCGCCACCATCACTCCTCCCCCACCCTTCCGGCCAGATGCGTCAATTAGTGATCAACTGTGCTGAGCTTGTAGCTCAAGCCGACTTCTCCGGTGCTCACCGCCTTGTATCTTTCCTCTCTACCACTTCTTCCCCTTATGGTGACTCCATTGATAGGTTAGTTCATCAATTCTCCAAAGCTCTTTCCTTGAGGATCAATAGTCACTACCCAAACTTCCTCTCTACTACTACTACTACAACTAGTACTTTAGCTTCTGTGGATTTATCGCCTCGACGCTCCACCCGGTGGAATATTAATATTTCTCCTCCTACCCTTGCTTCTACTAGTGGTGGAGGTGGTGGTGGTGGTGTTTCTTCGCTTTCGGCCGTTGATCGATATCTTGAGTTGACAGAGGAAAGTCTTCAATCATCTTACCTTTCTCTCAACCAAATCACCCCTTTTATTAGGTTTAGCCATCTCACAGCAAACCAAGCAATCCTAGAAGCAATTCAAGGTCACCAATCAATTCACATACTAGACTTTGATACCATGCAAGGTGTTCAATGGCCACCATTAATGCAAGCTATAGCTGAACGTTCAGACCCATTAAACCCACCCATGATAAGAATCACAGGTACTGGTCATAACCTAGAAACCCTTCAAAGAACAGGTAACCGTCTTGAGAAATTTGCTCAAACTCTTGGCCTTAGATTCCAATTTAACCCTATTCTCTTTCATCTTAATGATGATCCTTCTTCTAATTACTTATCTCTTCAAAACCTACCTTCAACTGTTTCAACCCTTCCTGATGAAACCCTAGCTGTTAATTGTGTGCTTTATCTACATAAACTCTTAAAAGACGACGATTACTCGGAAAATTCTTCTATTTCTCATGGTGGTGGATCAAGACTAGTCAGACTCTTTCTTAGAACCATCAAAGGTATGAACCCTAAGGTAGTAACAGTGGCAGAGAGAGAATCAAACAACAACCACCCAATTTTCTTGAACAGATTTGTTGAAGCCCTAGATCATTATAATGCTCTGTTTGATTCTTTGGAAGCGACGCTCCCTCCGACGAGCCGAGAGAGGTTGTTGGTGGAGCAAGTTTGGTTTGGGAGAGAAATCATAGACATTGTTTCAGGGGAAGGAGATGATAGAAGAGAAAGACATGAGGATTTTTCAAGTTGGGTTGAGAAGTTAACAAGCTCAGGATTTACAAATATACCATTGAGTTCTTTTGCTTTGTCTCAAGCTAAACTTCTTCTCAGACTCCATTATCCATCTGAAGGATATCAACTTCAAATTATCAATGATTCTTTCTTTTTAGGTTGGCAAAGAAAATCTCTCTTCACCCTTTCTTCTTGGTGCTAATTAAGTCTATATGATGCATGCATGCATGATCATTTCATGCTAACCCTAGCTAGCTACCAAAGGATTCCATGAGAGGATTAGCAACTAGCAAGTATGGGGTAAGTAAGATTAAGTGTTTAATTAAGTATAATTAGTTAGGTACACTTAATGGTCATGGCCCATGGAGGAGTGGGAATCATATAAACATTACTTATATTAATTAATTATATCATTTGAAAGTGTTCATTGATCTTCATCTATGGCTAATGCCTAGTTTCTAATACTATACCAAATATACATCATTTTCTTGCATGTACTATTGTTGGTATATCCATTAGGCCTCTAGTATTTGTGTTTCTGCTTCGAAACAGTAAGATTCGAACTCTGGTCGGTCTTCTTCACCCGTGTCTTCATCACTAGCTAGTGTCTTTTTATATAAGATTCGAACTCTAGTCGGTCTTCATCACCCATGTCTTTATCTTTATTGTGGTAATGGTATAATGAGCATCATCTTCACAATTCTCTTCTTCATTCCCACATTCTCCATAAAGGGTCACTTTTGTGCTTGCTACTGCTGACTATGAGTCCATGCATCATCACCCATATTACCAAATTTCTAAATTTAAATCCCCAATTAACAATCTTTTATTGTTTCTAAGCTTAGATGCTTCAACTAAATTATTCTCCCTAGTTCACTCTTTCTATCTTTACATATATAATATTGTGAAATGTAATCCCCACAATTTGTAATTGAAAAAAACAAATCATCTCTTCCTTTTTGTTGGTTATTAGTTTGAGTATTTCTCTCTTTTTGTTGGTTATTAGTTTGAGTATTTCTCTATTATTTAGTGCTTAATTGATCCGAATCTTTCCATTCCTGTTTATAAATATAATGACTTCATCTAAAGTAGTAATTGTAAAATACTAGTGTACTAGATTAATGGTACATAAATATCATTCTATCAACATCTACGAAAAATATATTGAAAGTAATACATCAATGACAAATACATCAGTAGATGTGATAAACACAGACTAATCGTCAAACTAATCATAGTGGAGGCACAACTGCCCTAAAAACCATGATGCTACTAGTACTTCCTCCAAAAGGAGAGGGTTGTGACTAGCTTAACCATTTCCACAACCTAAGTAAAAAAACATTTATAGGTAGGTATACTATTAGTTAGAAAAAACAACTTCTTAGTTTGCATTCTTTAGTGACTTTTTCTTTCTATTGTTGATGAGTTGATCCCTTTACATGGGTGTCATGGTACATATCGATAACTTTTCTGTAACTTCTTACATAAGAATTACAAACAAGTCATCTACAGATTCAATCCGCTCCATAGTCCTATCATGTAAGAAGACTGGATATACAAAAAGAGTCGCACAAATATTATTTTTATATATTAGCAAATGGTATAATGGATGCTTTCGCTTTCCAATAATTTTCTTTTCTATTCTTTTCCTTGTTGGTTTTGCTTTACTAGCTTGAGATCTCTTTCGAGTGGGTATATTCATATATAATCTATATTAGTGGATATTAATATTGGTCCCCTAATCCAATCCAAATTAATATAATAATAAATCAAAAGTATAAACACAAAACCCTTAATTTGTTTCCTCCTGCAAATTGCAGAAAAGCATATACATATATATTTGTAGTAAAAAATTAGTATTAACAAACCCTTGTCTCCTGGTTTTTTATGATCAGGGTGGTAAAATTCCCTTTTGTCTCCTGTTATATCTCTTTGTGCTTCCAAGAAGAAGATATAGATAGATGGGTAGAAAGAGAAAGAGAGAGATGCTAAGCTATTCCTTCTTGTTTTCTGTACCACTAAACCTTTATATGCTTATTGTTGTCTTTTTGACAGTAGACCATTTACTGCCCTAATTTGTGGCTAGTTGTCCCCTCACCTCACCTAAACAAAACCATGAAATCTCCCAACCAGATCGAGCTTGACCTCATGAAGAAATCATTCATTTTTTGGAAGTTCAATATTTGTCTGGAATCTTAATGACTTCCATTGATTCCTTTTTCTAATTTGGAGTTTCAAGTAAATTACCATACATAACTACACATTTAGTGGGTACATGCAAACCTAGCTACTTGTATTTTATGCCCTATATTTTTTTTTTCTCTTTCACCCCACTTATCAATTTTGTTTTTTAAATACTAATAAGATTCCAATATTTGGCCAATCGAAAGACAAACATTTAACCACCTACTTAAGTAGTCCTTCCAAACCCTACTAGTATTTTCTAATGCAGCATAATGTTGGCTAACCTTTATATGTAAATTGTATCGGGTTCTTTCATTTGTATAACAAATCACAAAGTTGACTTTTGAAATAGACCATATAAGTTTACTATCTACACTACACGAAAGAATTTACTGAAATAATTTAATTTGATCAAATCCCAACAATCTTCTGTAAATAGTTAGTTTTTTTCAACATTACAGGTTTCAGAAATTACTAAGAGATAATTTTACTTTAAGGTACAATGATCTACATGATTAGAAAATTATCATCACAATTAACTATTTTTGGATCTAATAACTATCTACTAACCCTAAAAGACGGGGGTACTAACATCTGAGTCTTCGAATTAGTTTTGTTCCGAATTCTTTTCATGACGCGCACAAGTGAGAACAAACAACCATTATTAGAAATACTCTTTAAGGTCTCTACCACGAACCTTTTACTTGTATATTTTGTTAAAAGTTATATGAAAAAGTTATCAACTTTTATTTGGGCCTAAAATAGAGATCAACTACATCTGATAAGCTAAGGAGGTTAACTCTCCTTGGTCACTATGTCTTCTTCTCTTCACATGTCCAGACTAATAGGAGCCAACGGCATCCCTTTGGAGGCTATGTTCCATCCCATTACCAAGTAACTTTTATTATTTACATGAAAAAAAAAAATTTGGACAAAAAGTAAAGGAAAGACAAATGAGATCATGG